>CM030373.1:20646879-20721879 GCA_003604175.2 Clonorchis sinensis | reverse complement strand
TATCCACCGTTACACTGGTAGTTTGTCATCTGATGATCGTCCATGTTTATGCTGTTCAATCCAATTCGTATTCTTTGCTGTCAGAGAGGATTTCCGGAAGAGTGGTACCCCACAACGAATTCAGGTTGACGAGCTTCAAGAAGGGAGAAACCGGTCATGGGCTGTCGAAGAATTTTCAGTAATTATGTGAATAGTGTGTTCCGTCGTCAAGAAAATATACTGTGATATCTCGACTATCGTACCAACTGAAACATGAAACCATCTCTGTGCAGCACTCTTAGTTGAGAAATATCATACACGAGAGATTCAAATGGGATTCAGTTAAATCTTTCGTTAGAACCAAATTAGCATGCCAATGACTGTATTTTTCGAATTGCGTTCGAGTTGGATTCAAGTATAATATAAGATGGACGGAAACTCGGGGACTACACCCACCTGATGAGCCGCAAGAAGGGAGAAACCGGTCGTGGACTATGGAAGAGCTTTCAGTAACTTTACGAGTAGTGTTCCGTCATGAAATACTTGCTATTTTTGCAGTCTGTTGCGTTCCACGTCATCGGGGGTCGTCGAGGTATGCTTCAGACTTTCAGATCATAAAACTGGCCATGTCCAAAGGCACTATGGTGACGTAATTGGTGTTTGCGTTCCAAAAATCTGCACATAAGCAACCTATCAGCTACGGCTGGTTAGAGGAAACTGGCACATATTTTCAGGTCTTGATTACCTAGCAAAAGCGCATCTAAACAGCAGAGTTAAGCCAAAAATCGTGTGACTCTGTGCTGTTTGTTAAAAAAAAATCGCTGTTCATCCTGCTACTCAACATCAAAGCAATAACTGACAGGTGTTCCACTCCAAGCGGTAGATAACAGCTGCGTTTGACATACTGGACAGAATCCAACCCTATAAAATACGACCGCTTGTTGAGAAAACACGACGTGCAACAGATGTCCTGGATACTTTCACTGGTTCTCCAGCTAGCTGGATTGTCACTGGTACGGTGCACTGCGCAAAACACGCTCTTCCAATACCATCTGGACGTCAGAGGCTCTGAGGTGCTATACAGATTTGAATGGAATGTCTCACAAGACCAGAAGCGGTTGACTTTTCGAACGTGTCTGAAGAGCGATCGTCTGAGAGAGCTCTCGGTACTTGGAGTTGGATTTGGTCCACACGATGAACCGAGTAATTTGGACCTTGTGATGACTCTGGTTGCGCACGAGAGCACTCCAGTGTTTGTAGTGAGTTCGTTTGTAAAGTATAATCGGTTCTGTTTGAAATGTTGATCTTTACCTACAACGGTATATTCAAGCCCGTTAACAGAGAAAAGTTCTTGGGGGATGTGAACCAACTTGCTTTTGAGGAAAGCTTTCTTCTAGAGACCGCAGCTAACTTGATGACAGGCAGTGATTTGAGACGAGAAAAACCAAAAGATGAAAGTTGGTCGGGGTAAGATATCAGGAGGTTGAATAAACAAGAAAATTTGCTACAGAATGAGTTTTCACTAAAAATCCCAACACGTCCTAAAACGACGTACTTTATCAGTCTTTGGATGTGAAGCGGTTTCCAGCCCTGTTCATTAGTTGAACTAGAATAGCTTCCCATCTAGTAGGCACGTCAATACAAATATCCATCGTTTTACTGACATAGTACACTACTTAGATGGTCGCTGAAAACAATTCACCAGTGATATAACCCTTCTGAAGACTTATTAGGCAGACGAACTTCCCGCGTTTCCGTCAACATTATGGTCTAGGATTTTTATTTATGACAGTCAGTTCCGGTCCAATGAACCCGACGGGGAATTCGTTAGGAGAGGACAGACTACAGACGAATGCTACGGAAGGCGTCGTACGAAGTACTTGGAATGAAAAATATGTACTTGTGCTTGTTTGGTTCTTTAGAACATGTTTGGAACGTGTGTCCCCCTATTGCCATTGTGCGTATTGTCCATATTTGAACCAACCATTAGATAAAAACATCATAAACGAAAGATTCACCTGGGTTCTAGGTGAGTCTCTCGTCAAAACCGAATTGATATGCAAAGAAGTGTATTTGTCGGAATATATCACTTTCATTTTATGGCGTCCGGAGTCGAAGTAATTTTCCTCATTCAGCTAATAAGGCGTACCATCTGAAAGATGTCTCTTAAGCTCTTTATTTGGTAGATTCTCTCGCGTCAACATCAAGTACACTTTTGAAGGTAAGCTACTTGTCAGTCAATGATGATCTCATCATCACCAAAGACAGCAACATCAGTGTTGACACTGATGCTTCACTGCCGTACAACCATAAAGTTCGTCTAATTTCATATATATATATATAATTATATATTAAAAGCCCTAAAGTGAAAAGAAGAGAAAGAGTGGATGAGGAAGGGGACCTAGTGTTGGTCTATGTCAAGCATTCTGAGGTGCCTACACCTCCAACCGCTCAATCAGACAATCTGGGAAGAAACTGACAGCATGAACGCCACTGACATCGATTAGCAGCCATTTCTTGCAACGTCTCCAGCCAAGCACAGGCGGGGTCACGGGGACCCCATCCTGGAAGACGTACAACACCAACAACACCCAAACTCTTCGTGATCTCTTTCACGCCTTTTTGCCGAGTCATGCGCTGTCCACCTCGCGGTTTGCGCCATTCTAAAGGAGGCACGGAGAACAACACTCGTCTCGGTAGACGGTGTTTCGGCATGCGTAGCACATGACCGAGCCATTGTAGTCGGTGCGGCTGGATGATCTGCATCATTCATCGCCCTCCCTCATTAGACAAACAAGCTGGTTCTTTTCAAATCGATTATTCGCGCGACCAACCATCTGGATTCAGTATCGGTATTCGTGTGATTAGGAGAGATTTTTCTTTACCTATTTCATTCTCCAGATACGACAGAAAATAAAGTGCTGTCTGATTTGAGTGGAATTCTGACGAGAAACTTAAGAGCCACACCCAGTCCCCGAGTTCCATCTTTTCCGGTTTATGTAAGACAACTTTCCAGTGTAGGGGTTTCCGTTCCGATCTGAAAAGAGATCTAATCTGAGTGTGACCTAACTTCCACTGTGTTTCTGTTTTCGAATCGCTATTGATTTTAAGCTGTGCAATGCTTCATCTGGGGAGGAGGCGAGTTGGCTCAGTGGTTAGAGCGCAAATTTACTGACCGCAAGGTCCGTGTTTTGAACCCGACCTCTGCATCTCGACTTCCCCTGTCTAGGTTGGAGCAACATGGCATCATCGCGGCCCTCGTGGTTCCTTCGGGTGGCGTGTCAGCTAACGATGATGATGACATACGATGAATGCGAGTAGATTTCACAGAGTGCAAGAAGAAGACATAGTTGGTTGTTGATCTGTTGGCCGAGCTTGGCAGTCGGATTGTAAAATTTTCATCACCACCCGGGGTGACATCGTCAATGCGGACCAACACAGTCCCGATGATACCCCGAGTGATGATGAAGGCTTTACAATCCAACTGCCAAGCTCGGCGAACAGATCAACAAACAAGCAGCTCACCCAAGCTACCTGTAACGAGCAAACGGTATCTTCGAGTGACGCGTAACACCAGAACCTCCGGGAAGGCAAAACAAAGTCGGAGCTGGGTTTCTATACGGTACTATTAATGTAAGACAAATTCACAAATTATACAAACCTCGACAGTAGATACTCGTCCAAGACAAATGGTCCACTTGGACTACAAAGGTACAAAGCAAAGGAGCAAACAGACTCCCACGTGAGTCAGTCACACGTGCACAAATCGGTCACAAATGGCCGGATGACCTCAAGGCCAGACGAGTGAAGTGGTAAGGACAAACAAACGCCAGTTCATGTACACGCACTAAACACAAAAGTGGGGCGGGGTTACAAATAGGGACAGAATAAACGTGGGGAATTTCAAGTGTCAACGTAATGGACGATACGCTACCTATATTCCGCAACATTGCCAATTGACATCAGCTGTAGCACCCTTCTGGTGCCTAGCTGCCATGCCACCCGAAGGAAGCACGAGGGCTGGGATACTGTCAGGTTGCCCAAGCCTAGACAGGGGAAGTCTAGAGGCGGAGGTAAGGTTCGAACCACGGACCTTCCGGTCAGTAGATTCGCGCTCTAACCACTTGAGCCATCTCGCTCCGCAACATTGCCAATAAGGCATACACCTGCTCATCCATCTCATGACTATTCCTCACTCCGTTCATGTTCTATCAATGTTTGCAACATTTCGCTCTATTCCTTTGCTTAACAGAGAGGATTTACTGACGATGAACGTGTCATCCAGCCAGAGTCTGTTGTGAAGCATGCTAACTCTGGGTTTTATTGGGAAACAGCCAATCAAAATCAGTTTTGCTTCGGTTTCGAACGACAAGCCCTATCGTGTGCTCGACATGGCTATTCGATTGACGTGAGTTCCAGATTTTAGGGTAGAATAAAACTACTTCTAAATATGGTGTTTTCCCTCTACTACTATGGGTTATTGTCAGTAAGCATGAAAATTCCCAGAAAACCCAGAAGTATTTTCTTCCATTTTCCGATAAACTTTGATTGTACTAGATCTTCATCTTAGTTAACAGCAGAGGTTCCACATAATTTTCGCAACTTTCAGTTTTCTGGTTGAATAGAGACAGATAGACCTGTTCGAACGTGCAAGTCTCCCTATGATGCCTAATCTCCGGTTTCGCCAGTTTTATCCAACTCAGTCTCCCTGGCTTTATTGAGCTCACATACATTCATATCACGTAGGTTTTTAAATCACGTTATTTATTTCGTCCATTGGTTGAGCACATCACAAGATTCCACCAAAACGGCATTTGTTTGTTGTTGTGATTAGCTGACAGAGAATTCCCGTACGAACTCGAAGTTGTCGGTGACCTTGGCCAGATTAACATGGTGAGGGGCACACTAACAGTACGGGAAAGTTTTCCGCTCAAGTCGAGCCCGTGGCAGCTTTGTGCTCTTGGGTAGGTCAAGTTTTAGCATGGAGAATGTCCATATGGAATCAAGTTTCGGATAATTGTTTACAAGAACAATAACTGGATGTATATTATGTTACCGCACAGTAGCAATGAGGTGCTATAGACTGAACAAAGTTGTGGAATATAGGTAGCTCGGGTGCGCTGATTGATTGTTGGTCTGTTCGCCGAGCTTGGCAGTTGGATTGCAAACGTTTCATCACCAATCGAGGTGACATCGTCAGTGCGGCGTTGAGTGGATCTCAACCCCGCACTCAACCCCGCTCTGACGATGTCACCTCGATTGGTGATGAAACGTTTGCAATCCAACTGCCAAGCTCGGCGAACAGACCAACAATCAGACTGAACAAAACTCGGCAGGTTTATATGCCTTTTACTAGTGAGAATAACTTTATATGACTCATTCGTATCTTTTTACATTATATTGATCCACAATGTTCTTACACGTTATCACATTAGAACAACCGTCACCAGTTGAGAGATAATTATTTCAGTTTGTTTCAATTGAGTGAAGTGGGCCGAATCCATGCTCACTTCTCGTTGTTTGCGGTTTTTTGAACGTAAGTTGGACAGATTTACTTGAACTGGTTTTTAAATGAGGACTTTGTGGAGACTCTCGAAAATGCCTTAAAAACTGTCTTTCAGTTATCAGTGTAATTGAAGAACGAGGGGTTTCCGAACAGGAGATGAATGAGAGACTGTGATGATTTTTGCTTCGTAGGTTAATTCACTTATGTGCCGGTACACTCTCCCGTTTTCAGGACCAGACGACACGTTTGTTCACTTTCCATCAGTTTGACAGACTACGAAGGCTTCGGACATCCTATTCCAGTGGGGGCCCAAGATTCATCGCCTGGCTTCATCGGGGCTCCGAACTACAAAGTGAAATCGAAAGTTTTTGGTTGGATGATAAAAAAATTCATTTTTCAAGCATGCCACATTCACTTGTCCGAGTTCAGTTAATCAAAAGCCCATTGGAACAAGAGCTGCGGGAAACATACAAGGGCTCAGAAAATTTTGAACTGACAGTCAATGAAGTGAGTGAGGTTCGCACTCGTTATTATTGTGAATGTAAACCATATATGAGAGCCGACAAATAACACATTCACATACCAATTTGATTTCGACGGGAGACTCAGCGGAAACGCAGTTGAATCTATGATGTTTTTTAACTGAATGTGCCGCAAGGTACGATAGTTGAAGAGTTTTCATCAACCCTTTTGAATAGTGCATCACGTCTATACAATGTATGGTGATATCTCGAATATCATACCAACTGAAACACGAGGCTACCTGGTGCAGGACATTCAGTGGGGTTTCGGGTGAGTCTCCGAGGAAAACCAAATCTGTATGCAAATGAGTTAATCTTTCAAATTTCATGCAATTTGGGTTCAAGTGGAACGTAAATTTGGCGTAAAATCGAGGGTTGCGCCTACTTGATGAATCCAGAGTGGAAGGGTAAAGCCAGTCGGAGAGTTTCCAGCAACCTCATGAGTAGTATGTAACGTCCCTATATGAGAATGTTCAACAACTTGTGGTAGTGGAAGGTTTTCCTATAAGGATACAAAATTCTCGGTGCCCGTTTTTGGACAGTCAATCTCCTGTTCCAGAACTTGCTACTTCACACCGAAAGCGGACCACTGGCCTCGAGTTTCGGTCTTATTAGAGCTCACCTGTAATGCACTGCCCGTATTTGAACTCCGGACGTCGGACATCATGGGCGAGCGGGTTATCACTATTCAACCAGCGAATGCCGAAAAAAATTGAGTGAACGGGCAAACATGTGCGTGGTAGAGCGATGTGACCTGCTAAACCTCCCAGTTTGTCTAGACCGTCCGTTCGCCCGTCAGTATATCTCAGTTATGTGGCATTTCGGGAACTTGCAACTTGACTAGTTGTGTAATTGCGTGAGTTTTTGTTATATCTGACTGCTGTTCACGCTCCAGTGCCTGGTGCCGAAAAAAGACTCACCACAGTTTTATTATGAACAAGCGTGAGCGCGCGAGTGCACAACGGGGCACTTTTTGACATTGATCCAGGCTGTCTGATAGGCGTTTTGTGATCACCCATCAATATCGATCGTGCTTCTATGAAATGCCTGAAAGCTGATCATATTCGGTCGTGATTCTGTGGCGTGCCCGAACACTCATCAGCTTTTGCTGAATTGATTGAATGATTGACTGACCTGGATGCTTGCCGGCTTCCCCATTGAGATTTTCGTGGGGTTCTAGGGTCTCAGTAGGTTTCGGGCGTTCTGGGGTTACTTTCAGGAAGCTGACTTTTCTGATACTTTTTGAATTCATCAGCAGTTCATCCCTGTTTGAATAACACTCTTTCTGACCTGCCTAGTCCAAATCACATCTGAGCAGGCTAAAACGTTCGAAAGTCACAAGATAGGATTATTTTACCCGGTATCCAAGATCCAGTTGATGAGCTCTAATAAGAGAGTAACTCATGTTCAGTTCTCTCATCTTGGTGTGTACTAAATGGAATGATCACACAAAGACAACAAAGGGACTACTCAAACCTACCAATAGATATTGCAGACTTGAACTGTTATTACAAACTAAGATAATAGACTTACCAATGTACCCCTCACAAGAATGAACTCCATCTAGAAGGAACGAAAAATTCTGCTTTAGAATCAATGATTTGCCGCGCGATTTAACAGCCCAATACTAATGCCTTTCTGTGTGCATTTGAAAGGTTGAAATTCCAAAAGAGAAAACAACGTACTGGTGCAAAACTGATCGGCTACCGCAGTTTCACACCAAACAACATATTATCAGGGTAAGTTGTTGCTGGTTTTCCGACTTATTTTCATAGATATTGCTAAGAACGTTTAATTCAAGTTAACTACGGAGATATGGATCGTGGGGGGGGAGGGCTGAACATTCGGCGTATGAAATTACGGCAGAGATACAGAATGGCGTTGTATCCTGGCTGAATGCCAGTCACTCACAGTGCTGGTCAACCGCTTGTGGCCGAACGGTCGGCCGGGAGATCGGGGTTTCAAGACTCCTTGGAGTTTTGTGGGAGGCACCTTACTGACAGTGTTCCTCGGCTTTTCCGCACAGATTAACTTCACTAACAGGACAAAATCTCTATTGAGAGCAGAGACGGAACGTGCAAGCCTAATCCAGAACAATGCTGCAACTTCATAATGCTACTCACAAAATGAGATATTGTCATTTTGAGGAAGCGAAATGACGGATGGCTACAGTACGAGTCAAAACGAACTCCTATTTCGGACAGCGTTAGAAGTTGACAAGATCGTAAACACTGGAAGGCGGAGAGGATTGCTAGACATCTGTAAAATCATCAAGGCTTCATCACCATCACTTTGTCACTTACTGTTCGACTGGATAATGCTGTATAGACTGAACAACAAGACCCTATTATCAGCCTGGAGGTAACATACTTGGAGTGGAAAATCGAGTGAAGGACGACGCATTCAATGAGAGGCTACAGTACATGGATGCCAGTTGCATGCAAAAACTTGAGCATGATAGTCTGGAGTGCTAGTCGTCCGCCTTTTCGGTGAATGTGGACCATTGGAAGCTACGCGAGATGATCTTGGAAGACAAACTGCATTTAAAGAAACAACTGAAAGGTTGCTGGGTGAAGAAATCCCTAATCCTTACTAGGACTTGTTTGTTTTTGAAGTAGGAAGTCCCCCGAATCATGATTAGGATTACGTGACTGAGGATGCGATTAAACGGTAGTGACTCGGAGATGTATTTTATCATTCCATACCATTTTTGTGCCATCAGTATACTGTAATCTTCACATGGTATTACAGTCGCAGGTTTAAGTAAATGTTTTGGAACTTCAGGGAGTTGTCTAAGTTTGAACTGCATAAGAATACTAGGCCATGGTTGTGATCACTTTGATTTTCTATATAGACACAACAAACATTTGTGTTTCATCCCTCAAAACGTCCAAATAGGTATGCTCACCTGCATTTTACTGTGGGGGGTTGCAGTAGTTACTACAGTCAACATAGCGTTCGTCAAAAGTGAGTTCAACAGTCTGCTTAACATCAACATGTCCGCTATTTTCACGAACGACGCAGGAAGTCAAGCGTAAGTTGACGAAGATCAGAGATACTTGTGTTAGAACAGGTTGGCTTTGCAGTTGTCCTCCTTGAGGGGGATTCTTAAGAAAACATCGTTCCGACACTTACTTATCACAGTGTCGCAGTCCCTGAAAGTTCCTCAGAACGACAAATATGTCCATTTTGTTTAGCGAAATAATATTTAATCAATCTGGACTCTTGTTTTTTAGCCGTGTTCTGTTTCTTGGTTCTTTCTTATCGGTTTCATGTTGTAGTTCGAACCCGTGCTTTCAGAAAGTAGCAAAGGACTTGTTCATCATATGGAGGTCTTCCTCTGTACTGGTCTTAAGCCTGTTGCTGAGTACAATGGACCTTGCAATTCCGAAGCCAAGCCAATGGGGTTACGTCAGTGTCGTCAGGTGATCGCTGCCTGGGCTGTGGGGGCCACGGTAAGCCATTACACGCTTCCACACACTACCTTGCAACGTTGGTGTAAATTTTTAAGTTGTTTCCTCTATCAACAATTTTCTTGTAGGTATTTTTCAAAGTATCCCATGACATGCAAAGTCTGCTGATGATATGTGGAGCCAGTGTTAGGAATTTTGATGAGTACTCTCCCAATGTCAGACGCTCATAAAGGGCAGAAAAGGGCTTAGTACTGTCCCAATATCAGACGCTCATAAAGGGCAGAAAAGGGCTTGTTTTCATGCAGGTCAAAAACCCAACGAAACGGACGTGGATTCCAATTAGAAAGTACACTAAATGAAGTTCACTCATTTACTCTGGAACCACACCTACCTCATGAGCCCAAGAAACGCCGAAACAGGTAGGTTGGTTGTCGAAGAACACGTTATTTCAAGGCCACAATGAACTTTGAGATCGAGCTTAGAACTTGTAACTTCAAATGCATTGTTCCCAGGTCTAGGTCTCTTATGAAAACAAGTCAGTTATGAAGAATTCGATTCATTCCGAAACTTGTCACAACACGATCTTCTTCTCCAGTGGAGGGTACCTTTGCAAATCTGGGCTCATTCCGCTGCTGAAGCTGTGTCGTCAAAATTGATGGCATGCTGTCTGTGGGCTGTGCAGAAAGAGTGATCTAAAATACAGGTGACTAATCACCTGATTGGCAAATTGATGGCCTGATCACTTGTTTACTCCGCCGCCATGCGCACACCCTTGAACAAACTAGCGAATGGGCATTAAAATCAGCAACGTAGCTTATCTTCCAGGCGTTGCATTTTTGCTTCTTAAGAAATATAGAGGAACTTTTCAGCACGGAAATATGTCAGTCGCTTTTTTGTGTCTTTGAAGACCGCTGCGAATAGGCTTCGAAATCCCGCCTTTTGCATTGTCCCTTCTCTCCACAGGGACTCAGTATGCCAAAAGAAGCAGGCATCGCGATTGGAGGGACAGATGGGACTCAAGACGTTGTGCTCGAGATGCACTACGCTAACATGCATCAAGTCCAAGGTAAGTTAACCATGGTTCATCTTTATCTGATCTGCCAATTTTCTGAAAGTCTGCGGAGTTGTATGATCGAAATCCTAGGTAGACATCGAATGGTTGGGTAACTAGAGCTGCGATGTGATTGGCTGTGGAATGAACGTCGTTACATCGATAATTTCATTGCCTCTTTCAGTATACTTCAGTATGTTCCTTTAATTTGGATGTGTATTTCGTCAAACACCTTCATCTCCAAACTCATTTGAATTAAACTTAGGACTCAGCTGAATCCCATCCAAATATGCTGCACCAGGACCGTCTAATGTTTCAGTCAGTAGGATATTCGGGACATCGCAGTATATTTGGTTGAAAGAAACTCGGGGATTTCGCCTGCCTGATGAACCTCTGGGAGGACGAAAACGACTGCAGACAGTGTAAGAGTTTTCATCAACCTTGTGAGTAATTTCCCTCAGCAGGATGCTTATTTGCTCAAAGAACATCTCAGTTTGCCCAAATTTCTCTCTTAATTGTGCGGCGGAATAGGAGATTCGCGTGGGCATATTCAGAAGGCCATTATCGGCAAACTCAGCTGCATTGGTCATTGCCGTCTCCGTGGATGGGGACCTCGAGACGGGGTGCAATGGTTGGAAACCTTGTCAGATATGACCCGGTCGTGCCCTTAATGGCGCTCATGTATCCAGGCGATTGCCCTCAATGAATAGCTCCCCTCCCGATCTCCCAAAAGAAAAGTTTCCTGACAACCCTGTATTTACGTATCAAGTATACCAACTATCGCCTCCAATGCGCACCTATTTACCACACCTCCCCAAACCATCGGTGAACGAAACTTTGGCGGCTATAACCACTGTATGACAAGTACGCGCTATTGATGGTGATGTGATGCTGCTGCTGCTGCTGATGATGATGATGATGATGATGATGATGATGATGATGATGATGATGATGATGATGATGATGATGATGATGATGATGATGATGATGATGATGATTGATGATGATGATGATGATGATGATGATGATGATGATGATGATGATGATGATGATGTAAGCTAGTTCGCGGTGGTTCGAAATGAGGACAGGAAACCATAATCGTTAGCAAGGTTGCACGCAAGCTTTCTTCTCAGTCATGGACTGCCTCATTGTTCTCAAGATTAGCTCATTCATGCACCCCAGTATATGTGAAGCTACGCTCTGAAACACAAGAGAACTGGAGTCTGTGAATCTGTTCGTCGAGCTCAGAAATTTTCTTGCAGACGTTTCATCGCAAATCGTGGGGACATCACCAGTACGCGGTTGGGTGGGTCTCAGGGAGGAAATAAAGCTGTTGTCGTGTGGAGGTTTGTCGGTTGGCGAAATTCATCTAATGACGAACTGTGTTTACCGTACAACGCCCAACCCAACCCACCCAAACGCACACTGATCATGTCCCCACGGCTCCTGATGAAACATCTACAAGCCACCTGGCTCACGGCCAATAGCCGCACCATATTCTGGCATATTACCAATAACTGGTGCCCAGTGATAAGCATCCATGGGATCACCTGAACTAAGTTTCAGTTTCTTCCTCAGAGTACCATAAAGTACACTGCGACATGAACCACATGCGGGCTGTTCTCTCCAAACTACTGGTCGGGAGGTTGGTGGTTCGAGACTGCCTGGAATTTCGTGCGCACTGCTGATAATTTCCAATAAGGATAAAACAGCCGTACAGTCCTTCAGCATAGAATGGCTTCACGAACAGGACGAAATCTCCATTAAACATAGGCGTTAAATCGTCGAGCTTGCGCTGGTGCTTCCCACAATACCGACTCAAAGTCTAAATCGCCAAGATGTAGTTGTTGTTGTCATTGGAATATGCGGTGACAGTTCAGATTCAAATATGATCGAAGAATTCTACTAGCAAGCAACGTTTGTTGACGTTAGACAACGTTAGACAAGTCTTTCGTAGCTGTATGAAGTGAAGTCCACTGGACGACTTTGAACGACTTTCACCAGTCATAGGGGACGAGATGGCTCAGTGGTTAGAGCGCGAATTTACAGATCCGAAGGTTCGTGTTTCGAACCCGACCTCTGCCTCTCGACTTCTCCTGTGTAGGCTTGAACAACCTGGCAGTATTCCAGCCAGCATGCTTCCTTTTGGGTGGCATGGCAGTTGGGCACCGAAAAGGGTGCTACAGCTGAACGACCTTTCACCAGTCGTAACTTGAAAAAGATTGCTGCATTTTCTGACTTGGCGCATCTAATGAGAATCCGCATCTCTTGGTCCACTATTCGGAATAAATTGAGGAATTTATTGAGTCCAAGCTTAAACGCAAAGCAATGAGTTCAGTTGTCACCGTACCATATGTCATTGTTTCAAGCGTTATGTCCACCGAGAAATCTAACATTGGGGTGGTCTGGTAGTGCATAGGGGTTTGCCACACTTCGAAGGAGATTGATCCTTTCATAAAATGTTGTATGTATCGGTTGTGGATGACTATCCGCATACTTCAATTTCCTTAAACAGAAACTAGCCGGCGTGGTAATATAACTTTGTCATGAGCATTCAAGATAAAATTCCCAGTGCTTGCGTTTCTTCATTCCAGAGATGTGCTAAATTTGGCAGGGAACTTTTTTGGGTTGTGAAGACTACTAACAAACTATGGTTTCTCATCACTGCTGATCGAGTTCTTTCAGTCTGCTTTTCTCAATCAATCTGTAATCATTGGACCGTTAACTGCAGGTTCTTTGAAATGTTCATATTCACACCACTCTCGTTTGAACGGTCATCTTCCTGTTCTGTCGTAATCTTTCTGGTGAGTCCACAACAAAGGGAAACACTGGACTCGAGCTTCGCTCTTCTTAGTGCTCATCAGCAGTGCACATATCCAGTGGCCGTGCCGGGATTTGAACCCCGGACATCTGACATGCGAGGTGAGCGTGCTACCACTACTCCACCAACACACGTTGGACACATCTGAATTTTCACATCTGATTGGTGATTGAAATGTGTTCATTTCAGACGGGCAACAAAACGATTATCATAAAGCCACAACACTTGTACGTGTCCCTCACTAGTTCCGTTTATCGCATGTTATAATGAACCACTGAACGGCAAAAAATAATGTACATACTGAACCAGCTTCCATACTAATCCCTTGCAGGAATCGTTGATAACAGCGGATTTCGTTTCTTCCTGACCAGTCAGCTGCATAAATTTGATGTTGGTGTGATAGAACTTGGTTTGGTCTATTCTCCGAGAAATTCAATTCCTCCTGGACAGAAAAAGTTCTCACTCAGTGGCTACTGTGACAGTCTGTGTACGGATTTGGTGAGTTACTGTCGCGGAGTGTATAAAGAACATTTTATCAATAAGACTGTGACTTTGTACTTTCTTCGAATAGGTCCTGTCTATATTTCGTTTGCACCATATAGGGTGAATGCTGGAAGTTCAATCTAGAGTTACTTTGACGAAAACTTTGACACGTTCATCCTGTTACTCTTCGTGAAACTGACACATGACAGATCCCGGAGCGGTACACTGCAAACCAACTCTTGGTATCTTATTCAGTCGCATTCAAAGGATGCTTTTACGGTGAATGAAGGGCTGCCACAACCACGATGGATAAATATCGTGGTTCGTGGCTTGAACTTGGGTATGAAGCTTGTTTTGTGACCCGTTCCCGATTGCTACAGCTACGAAGTGGTTCTGTGAGAAAGTGCACATTATCTGGAGCTTAAAGACGTTTTTATCTGTCTGATAATACCCTGAAGCATAATAGTTTCCCCTGAAGATTGGTTCACTTTGCCTCTGCTTTGGTTCATTATTCGGTCTACGAACATCCAGAAAACTGGCTCCGTCATACTGTAAAACGGTGACACATGTGCTAGGTGCTGTTGGTCTAGTTTGCCACCCAGAACAAGGTCCCCACGCCTGGCTGCAGACATTGTAAGAAATGGCTGCTAATCGATGCCAATGACGTTAATGTTGTCGGTTCTTTTCCGGATTGTTTGACTGAGCACTTAAAGATGTAGGCACTTCAGGATGCTGAAGACAGGCCAGCACCAGGTCCCTCTCTTCCCCACTCACTGTTTTCTACTTTAAGGCTTTGGGTACAACTAAATGAACTTTGTGACTGTACGGCAGTAAAGCATCAGTGTCAACACTGGTGTTGCTGTCCCTGATGATGATCTGTATGACGCTGGTGACAAGCTTACCGACTTGCATGCGCCATTGGTACTTACTCACCACTAACAACGCATTCAAAACACATTGGTTTCTAAATCACACTTTGGCACTGTTAAGTTCATCATCTGTGTTTCCCTGCAAGCAGGCGAAATGGTCGAGGAGTCGAAGGATGGATGGACAGATTCACAAATCATGCGTAGTACGGCGACAGTGAACAATCCGATTACGCGTGGGTGTTGGAACATGAATGAATAACTTGTAAGCACTTATGCTACGTCCGATTCAAAATTGACAACATATGGTTTGACGAAAGACAGCGCTATTCTGTCAGTGAGAATAGGTCCACTGAAACTCGAATAAATTAATCCGGAAAACATATGGAACGAACATCAACGTGATATACGATTGATTGATCTGTTGTCAGTAAAAAATATCAGTCCTTTAAGCTGCTACAGCAACAGGTATGGTTACAAATGTCACCACAGTTGGTTGTAAACTGTGAACGGTTTGTTATCACTCCAACCGATCAAAGAATTCGGGGGTAAGCCTACACATATCTTGTAACAATCTTGTAACAAATGATATGTTTCGTCCTGCAAACAAAAAATTTTGCGGAACTGGCCTTGTGAACTTTGTTCACTGATGGTTAGCATAACTCATATACATGCACCTTCCAGTCCAAGAGAGATGTCAGAAGAGAATCCACTCCCCAGGAGAGTCCAGATTTCAACTGGATTTTCGTTCCCTGGAGTAGCTGGGCTCGTCCATCTACACAGTCTACAGATTTGTTTCTCCAGTGGAGATTTTCCTCTTGAATAAAGAAGGCCAATATCGCAATATTCCATTAGAAAATTTAACCGACACCTCAGTCTCCAAAGGACGGATGCCATCTCGGACACATTCAAGACGCTTAAAATGTTTGAGCCTTAGTCAAACTGACTGCGAGAAAATCGAATTCTCGTACGGAATTCTATTACTGATATCCAGGTTTGAGCTGACTCTGACACTGAAAGGGACAACGCTGAGTTCCAGAATTTTCCTCCGGATTGGGTTTCAGATCATAACTCCAAACATCAGTATTCATTGAAAGTTTGTTATCAGAGAACAACTGAGCACCCATTGGATTTATGAGGTGTCTACTAAATGTTAGTGATTCCAGAATCCTTATCGACAGAAATGCACCAAAGTTCAGAATGACGCTCAACTAGCTAGACAATACAAATGGGAAGTGACAGCATGCTCGTCACCGGAATCGGTCACGTGCCATGTCCTGCAGGAGTTCCAACCACGGGCAAAAGGAATCATGTTGTGCAAGACAGGAAACCCCGAGGGTCCAGCATCACATGTTTCGGTCATCATCCCTTTCATCTAGCATTATCAGGTCATAAGAATATTTAACCGTTAAAGTTTAGGTAGGATACAATTGCTTGAGCGGCGTTCAAAATTCATGGTACAGCATGTTGGTGGTATTACGTCCGAACTGCTGAATCTCTAGAAATAAGTGGGATTTTTTGTAAAACCATTACTTTAACAGTGTGTTCTGGATGACGCTGAAATATATTGCGGCCCTCCGTTATCGATTTGAGAATGGGATGTCGATCATACGTAGAAGTAAAGGAGGAATCGATGTAAAAAAAAGATGCGGATAAACGAGTGAGAAGCCAAAGTTGGAATCACCAGTTACTTGGATCAGTGAATAAACTAAGTTTCTTGCTTGATTTGTTTTTAAAATCTTTATCCTTAAAACCAAAGATATTCAGACCATTGAATCATTACAAGTTCAGTGTGTTTTGTTTAAATGACAATTTTTAGAAGCTCTCGGAATGTTGTGAAATTTTTCACAACCAGGTCAGTTGACATCAAATCCCATACTCCGAAGAGAGTTCACTTCCTCGAAAGGTCAAAGTGCTCTTTTCCGCTCATTTGTGTGCTCACAGCAGGAGAGCTTTGTGAATCGATGACAGAATTGACAGTATATATAAGGCGTCTGAGAGGTAGTGCTATGAGGAAACTGTGAGGATGGCTGGATGAGTTTCCATCCTCACAAAATGGTTCAAAGTACGTACTTTCAGGGAGAAACAAAGCCTTGCAGGTAGAAGATGCCAACTATGGAGAAGCAAAGCCTTGCAGGTAGAAGATGCCAACTAGAATTGGGCTTTTACCATCCCATTGTTGTTGTATCGAGATAGTGAAGAAAATCAACCAATCACAAGAAGGGACGGACCTGTCCAATCATGAACCAGACATACCATACATGCATCGCCTGAATGGTCGATAAACAAGCCAACTCAGGAAGTGCGCGAGCTGAAGTCGTGTGAGACAATACACCAAAGTTAGTGTGCACAATCTGTGGAAACAGTGCACATCAATGTCGATGCGCGACTCCTCCTAACAAAAACCTTGTAGGATTATGAACCAACCTACTTGGTCTAATTAGGCTGCATTCCTGGCCGATAACGCCAATTTGTCCCATTCCACTGACATAGTTTTCAACGCCCCAAAGAGCTAAGGGACCCCATCAAGATCCAGAGTCCTAGGGTGACACCCCAAGGTTATCCACACCGCGTGTATCTGTAATAGAGTTTCGGTGTGTGTGAGGCAAATGGTCTCTTCTAATGACCATATTGTGATTCATCAAACGAATGAAACTAACGCATTCGTGGAGGCCTGAGCAATGCACGCACAACGGAAATTCAACAGACCGGTTAGTGAGGTGATTAGTCGTAGTATTGAAATCCGACATGTGCACAATTCTCACAACTGGCGAAAAATTTGAGTGAACTATTCAGTGGCACAAATGTCTCCTGAAAGTGTTCATAATATCTCCAAATCATGCATGAATTCTTGGCAAATCAGAGAAGGGTTGAGAGCAGTCTTCGTGCTGGACACTTGGCATCCGTGAACTACGTACGTACCTGTTTGCACCGTTTCAAATTTCAGGCCCTTCCAGTGCAAGGGATCACAGTATTCGCTTCCCAGCTCCATACACACGGCACAGGATGGAAGGTGGCTACCTATCATTTAAGGAATGGAAGAAGACTGGCTGATCTGAACCGTGATGACCACTACTCACCTCATTACCAAGAGATACGTTTGCTTCAGAAGCCAGTTCGGGTATACCAGGTATGTGTGTTAACTTATTTTTTGACTTCATGACCCTAAATGCTACATTTTTCATTGCTTGGATCATGTTCCTGGGAAAGACCACGTATGTGGCATCTGCGGCGAAGGAATCCCGGAGTAGATAGTCTTATACTCATATGAACTGAGTAGACTATGAGTACTGAGACGTATGAGGACTGATTTGGTCAAACATTAAGAGAATGGTAGATGAATTGTTCTGTGAACCACCTGAGAGTACGGCACAACCTTGTACACTAACCTGAAGGTTGGTTTATTCATCTAACTTGGGTGCTTAAGTTATGCGGCCAAAGTTGTACTGAAAAAATCCGTTTCATCAAGTGTTTGCTCGATTAAGTACGCTCAGCAACATTTTCCTCTTGGATGACTCTCCTTCTAAACTGTCCACTCACGTGGAACTTCCGATATGGTCATCATAGAATCAGTTCCCATCCTTTTGGCAGGAATGGCCAGGACTACTGTCTGGAAGAGCCTTGATAGTTTAGGCGTGAAATTTAATTGTGATTGGTGATCATTAGGTGAAAATTACTACCAGTTGGACAGTCCTGTGATCCGTCGATGTCCGGATGACTGTCAAGCTTAGCCTTTCGACGCTTGTCCGATGAGCTTTACCCCGCTGGTTCCAGGGTTGATCCCGTTACCTGATCCGTTAACCCGACATTTGGTTTCGATTGACATTTATAAATTTGGCAAGTCATTGATGTCAGTTGTTCGCAGACTGAGCGGATTTCGATTTGTCAGTCAACTCGGTTCGCATTGGAGCATTCTGCCTCAGAGAACTCCCTTGTTTGTCTTGAGCTACCACCCGATAAGCTATTCAAGTTTTGTCAGGTGAATTTTCTTCATTCTTGAACTTCGTGTATGGGGATGGCAGTTCATACCATCGATGACTGCATTTATCCTTCCATCCATGTCGATAGGTTCCATTCAATGTGTCCATCACTTTACTTATGGAGGTTCGTGCAACCGATGCGACACACCGCGTCATTTCTTACGTTCTCATTGGTCTCTATTAATTTCCCTCAATCTGGTATTTGGGTTGTAGGCGGTCTTGCCGTGCGTGTAAATAAGTTTTGGTGTGCGGTAAGAGGATTTGATTGGTTGTTTGATCATGCTGTCTTCCCCTGGAATTACATGCATGTCCATTTCCAACGTCATCTCAGCAAAAAGCCCATTGCACATAGCCAGGACTAGCTGATCCTCAGGTCACCAAACAACTCTGTTATCTCAGAAATCATAGTATCTGTAAGATCTGGGCGGCTAAGGATCTCACAGGACGATTGCGGCTATCTGATTAGACGCAGCTCGTATCCAGTAGTCAATAGGAACAGACAGATGACTGCAGCAGATGATATATTGAACTGACAAACGGGCTAGTAAACATCGTGAATTAAGCAAACGTGCCATCAATGGTGACGCAATCAACAGGAGCAGAAAATAGTTAGTGAAGTAGCAGGGATTTCTGGAAGCAACAGCAAGTATGCAACCAAACGACGTACGAACGTACAGATACGGGCAGTCTTTCAGTATGAGTTGGACGTATAGAGATAGCGGGGCAGAAAACAATCGATACGTTCGGGAGAAAAGGAACTGTCTTTGGTTGACGGCGCGATGCGGCAGCTCGTTTCACGTGACTAATCAGAGTGCGCGGTTAGGTCCGTTTAAAACAAATCTCACAAAAGGCTGTCTGACAGACGCGGTATATAGGTATACAAAAAATAGGGCCTTCCCTACCGGTACCGAGCTCGTATAGCGGGCAACGCGCTTGCCCACCATCGGAGAAGCTCGGAGTTCGATCCCCGATCGGTCCGTCTTTCTGTCAGAGCGGATGCTCGAGAGTAGGTAGAGCAATGACGGACGGACAACAAGATATTGACATCAGTTACTGGAGAGTAAGCAGATCTTAAATAGGAGCGAAACAGAAAGGAAACGAGCAGCAATGAAACAAAGCGGCGTTGTAATAAACGGGCGTAAGTCATGTTACTCATGAGTAGTCAGAACACAAAAGGAGATGACTGCTGTTCACCGTTGATTCACAGGGGGGATTAACAGTAACTGGCCCATCCAGGTAAATCTAGGGCAGAAGCCGGGTTACAGTACCTTATATACAGCCCGTCTTTCTGGAGACTTCCAGAAATCGTTCAGATGTTACCATCGAGAAGCACCACTGTTTTTCGCAACATGTGTTCGTTGCGTTTGGTCTTATCCATCAGCTCAACCATGATCTCAACCTATCATTCAAGTGCTGCTGTCAGCTTATAAAGGGTGACTGATTTGAGCACTTTGTTATGCCAGTATGACCTTTAGGATGACCCAACCATACAATAGTGAATATATTCCTGATTTGCACATTTACTCTAGTGTCCTTCGTGAAGGAAAGGTACATTATTGAGGCGGTCTCTTGCCGCTCCTTACGGACTGGTCAGTTCCTCCTCTTCGAAAAAATGATCTGTGGCCACCCAGAGTGAACCCAGATGCAATTTCCTGAAAAAAAAATTGAACAGATACGGTAAAAACAAAGATATACAGTTGAGGGCAAGCGGCAAATCTCACCAGAACTTACGGTGAGAACTGAGAAGTGAACGTATAAAAGTATTCGTGCCCTTGTTCGTCATGTAGAGAGGCTTTCGAGGCTTGCCTGTGGCTCTTGACAAAAAAAAACAAAATGTTTGCGCAACATTCAAAGTCCAGAAGTCCACTTTTCCAGCTTTGAAATGATTCAGTCATGTTTGTGTTACTGAACTAAACTTATTAGAAGATAACGAGTGCCTTGTAACAAATTCATACTGTTCTGTGTTGTGGCGACATAGTAACTTGATTGAACAGCACTCAAGGTCATGGAGGTCACTTATGAACTTAGTGACTATGTGGCGCTCGTGACATGTTCCTATCATGAGGCTAAAGGTTACATCGAAAGACACACTCCGATATGCTCGATTTAAGGGAACTGTTGCCGGATAACTGAGGTATTCTCGCAAAGGACCTGAAATCAAACAACTATGGACCAAATCAGCACTCTTGCAGCCGAGGCTGTAACTGGCTATTGAAACACACCTTAGATATTTGCGGTCCGTGATAAACCACTTAGGACAAGGCAACTGGTATCGATTGTAGCCTAAAAGTGCAATTCAACCACGGCTTTATGGCCTTCCGAAAATCCATAAACCAGACGTTCCGGTGAGACCGATAGTAGACGGAATAGGTTCCCCACCGCACGAGTTGGCCAGATTCTTGGCCGGTATTTAAAACCCCTCACCGGGAAATCTAGTACTTACATTAAAAATTCGTATGACTTTGCCAACAAAGTAGCGGGGGTCACCGTTGAACCAGATGACATCCTTGTAAGTTTCGATGTCAATTCGTTATATACAAATGTGCCAAAAGGGGACTCTTTAGAAATAGCTAGGCGACTGCTACTAGCAGACACCTCCCTTTCAGAACGGACACAGCTTACGGTGGATGAAATAATGGAAGGCATAAAAGCATGCCTGAATCTCACACACTTCGTTTTCGACTCCGTGGTTTACACTCAAGAACAAGGTCTAGCAATGGGATCCCCAATATCCCCGGTTTTGGCAAATATATTTATGGAAGAATTTGAACAAAAGGCTCTAGGCGGATTCCCATACCCACCCAAGATATTCTGGCGTTTTGTAGATGATACTTTTGTCGTAATGAAACGAGACAAGGTTAATGAGTTTTACAACTATCTAAATGAACTGAGTCCACAGATCAAATTCAGTATGGAGATAGAGTCAACCTCGGGTACACTGGCATTTTTAGACTGCATGACACACAAGGTCGGTGGGAAACTAAAGACCACAGTATACGAGAAGCCAACTGACACTGGGGCAGTTTTGAACTACTCGTCTGCCCATCCAAAGTCGGTATTCGCTAGTATTGCCTCATCAATGTTTAGGCGTGTAAGGGCCCTGTGCACAGAGGAAGTTGATCGGACAGCGGCCCAAATTGAAGTAATCAACAAACTTCGGGGTAGTGGATATCCAGCCAGCTTGATTAGGCGTCAATTGCGAAGGGTGCTGGTACCGGTGGAGAAACCCAAACGAGAATGGCTCGGGACAGCTGTTATCCCATATAAACCAGGGACATCGGAGACCATTCGAAGGATTCTAAACACGGCCAACATAAGAGTAGGTTTCCAGAGGGGAAACACTCTGCGCTCTGCACTGGTGCAATTGAAGGATCGCCTCCCGGCAAACAGAACTAGGGACTGTGTCTACAAAATCAAGTGTAGCGACTGCATTAAGGTCTATATAGGACAGACGGCCAGGGAGCTTCACACCAGAATCGTAGAGCATAAGAGGAAAATAAACAAGCCGCCGAGAAACGCAGATGAATATCGAGCGTTATTAAAAGACTCGGCAATTGCAGAACATGCACTGGATACGGGGCACAAAATAGATTTAGAAAATGTTGAGGTTTTGAGGCGAGGACTACGGTCCACATCACAGAGACTGATGGCTGAGGCGGTAGAAATCGCCAAGCATCCTAGTGTTAACAGAATAGAAGGCGTGGAACTGGCAAGAGTGTGGAGAACGGTCTTGGATCAGTCGAGCTGACACGTGTTGGTGTGCGGTCATCAGAAGGAGGAGTAGTCATCATCTAAATTCCACTTGACCTCACACACCCCCCCCCAACTAAATTGTCACAGCAATCACAAGCCCACGAAGACCAAGAAAAATCTACCAGTTGCGCCCGAGGTGAATAATCAACTGAAGCACCCTGAAGTGGAAGATTAAGGAACAAGAACTGATCGGAACTAATTTTAAACTCCTCCAACCCATCAATTCAAGATTTTGGCAATCACAATAGCCGACAAGAGCCATTAATTGACACTCATCACTGACCGATTGTGATAATCTGAAGAGGACTTCCTGATTGGTGCCCCGTCTGCCTTATAACCTGGCCAACTTGGTGACCTGTTCACTTGGCCTGATGAAGCTTTTGTATCAAAAGCGAAACGTTGCCCAAATAAAAACTACCGATTGTTTACCAAGCTCTTCTGAAACGACACCTTAGATGTGTTATTTAGTTGTATTAGCATTCATACCGCTATACACTTGAGGCAGTCGTTCCGGCACCTTTCTCAAGCGGCTTCATCGACGGTACAATACTCTATTTGGTCTGGCAATATCACGTGTGCAGGCACTTTTTCGAGCAGACAAAAAATACGGACAACGAAATTCTGATATGGTGTACGGATCTGACCTAGTTGTTGGACCTGGCATGACTTTCCCCACTAAGTGTTCTTAGAAGAGAACTGACTGGCATCTTTTCTCGAGGGAACTAACTACTCACAAGGTTACTGAAGACTCTTCGACAGCCCATGACCGGTTTCATCCTTCCACTTTCGGCTCATCAGGTAGGCACAGTTCCCGAGCTTTCGTCAACTTTATGTCGTACCTGAACCCAAATAGTATGAAATTGGCGAATACACACAGTTACAAATTACTTTGACTTTGACGTGAGCAATCGAAAAGTTTTGAGCAAGCTTTTGAGTAGCACTCCGTCAAGAAAATGTACTGCGATGTCTCGGATATCATACCAAGTGAAACATGAGACTGTCTTCGTGCAGCACATATAGCTGAAGAGAAGTATCACAAACGAGCTATTCCTCTGGGATTCAGTTGAGTTCCCCTTTGAGGGCATATTAATTTGCTAGTGACTGGTATCTGTCTCTATCATCGTAAACAAGATATGTGCAACAAGATTTCATGGACGTTGACCCCACTTGGTGTTGGGTGAATCTTCACAGTTCGGACACGCAAGATACTCAAACCTCTTGGCACTGAGAAAAAACAACTATAACCGCATGAATCTTGACCGTTTGTAGCACTGCATGATTATCCTTTAGACTGTTTGCTCTCTCGAAAGTTCGGCTTCTTCTGACTCAATCTCAGAAGGCATGTTTCGAAGCTTGCCTTAGACGATGATGGGCCTGTTCCTCGACTAGTTCCTCCTCGATTCGTCTAACAATTTCACGTTTGTTGCCGCTGTTTTACAGGGTGACAGTCTGGTCACAAAGTGTACGTACGATACCACCAGGCTTTCGGGGGTCACATTCGGAGGTATCAGTCACGAGGATGAAATGTGCCTCAACTATATCTTCTACTACCCGAAAACCGAATTGGAATTGTGCAAATCCGAGGTCAGTCAACCGGAACTGGATGAGTTCTTGCAACAGATGCTGACGTAAGTTCACATCTACTGGCAGTGACTGTACAGCACTGATTCAAATTGATACAATTGGAGGTTGATAGGTGTTATAGACGAAACTGTGCTAGTCGTAGTTGCGTAGCTCCTGGACCAGCTTTAGACTGACGCCCCAGAGCAGAGAGATCAAAAACAGTGTTTCTGATCGGACTCACATTGAGTGAGTAATTACGTGGACACCGTGAGAAGCGTGCAATTCTAACCAGAAGGGTCAGGTGCACAAAGCGCACACAGGAGCAGGCGTTGTCTGAATGGGTACGGAGCGGTAAATGATAGAAGGTAGGCATAGTTTCATATTGTAAATTTTAGTTGAAGTTGACATTTGGGTCATTTCTTCTGGACAGGACTTGCATTTTACCACTTTCGTTTGAACGGTCCTTTTCCTGCCCTTGTACAAAAATTCTGGTGAAGCACTGGACTCGTTTAGTTCCCAGTAAAGCGCATCAGCAGGTGTGTGGATATGAACCCAAAAAATCTGGCATGCAAGCGAACGTGTTACTCCGCTGCTGGCACCCGAATTCTCACGTCTGAATATTGGAGCGTGTTTATGCTTAACGATGTGAGGTCTTATGCTGCAGAGTAGTAATTCGTTGACTGAAATACGGCCGCCTTTTGTCCGGCGGAGTTTTCAGACTAGTCTTTTTCCGGCAGTGACTGCTTTTTTCTCTACAGACTCACATCTAGCTGTTGTAAATGCATTCTGAATTTTCCTTCAAAAAGTGGCTCTCCCATTCTGACCATGGTACATCGACTGACAAAAAGGAACATGGAAATAAAGTTGGGTGTTCGATGAATGCCCTTTCTTGGTGACACTGTTCTGATTGGGAACGAACATTTTGTTTAGTGTCAAAGTATGCAGGCTCGTCAACCCTTCGTTCAAGCCGCCAAATGACGGGGAAGCGTCTTAAATGTTTTCCCCGGTGAAACTTTCCGGTGCGTTTGCTATTACGGTGAAAAACGCAAAGCTTCAAAGGTACCAAAGCATCCATCAAGCGGATGCAAGAGTTTCTTGCTGCGACATCAAGTAAACTGGGTACGACGAGGCGCCCACAAACCAAGAAATTCATTTACAGCAGCGTTTGGAAACCTAATCAGGTCAGACGTATCGGTCTATTTTTCGAGGAAAAACAATTCACACCTTCCATCTGTGAGATGGATTGAGTGCGGAGGCCAGGTGGTGCTGGATCGATGAGGTGGTTTCTATCGATTTCGGTGACCCCACTGATGGTTTATCTTAAATTTCGTTTGGACGAACTAGAAAGCTGTTACACAGTCTGCTCCTTACATCACTTGTATGATACACACCTCTGGAAGGTCTCGTTGGTGAACGATATTGTAGTCGAGTTGATGAGTGGCTGCCGAATATGTATGTCCATGTGGTCATGTGTTGTCGTTTGGCGCGAGATCTCATATTGATGATAGCAAGTGCGCAGATGGTGCAGAGTCACTTGTCTGTGGTGTTTGCAGTCCCGACATCATATCGTCCGAAAACGTCTGATAACGGAGTGGTTTTGACCGACACGTGCAATAAGGACTCTCAAAAGCAGAATCTTATTTGTTTTCGGAGTTGACTGAAGTAGGATATCAGCTCCTAAATAGGTGTCCTTATTGTCGTCTGTAGAGTAAAACGCTGGGACGTACTGTCTAACAACTGTCAATCTCAGTCTCAGTGAGCCGAGACTTGGATTGAAGCCATATGATGCCGGGTCCAGCATTTTCTTGGGAAGGTTGAGCAGCGCAAAACTGGCACAATGATCCGGCTTTTCTCCCACAGGGTAGCCAGTTCAGTGTATCCGAAACCAGCTTCTTGAAGACTTCCTTGGTCAAGATTGGTGGGAAAACCGACAAGCCTGCAGCCCGGTCCAAGGGTATCAGTGACAAACCAATTGGGATTTCTATGGCCTTAGGCTCTGCACATATGGAATACATCAGACGGTAGAAACAATAAACAATAGGGCTCATTAAATGACAGTATAATTCAATATAATGCATACAACTCTAGTTCTGTGGGAAGGGCAATAGTAACGAACACAAAAGTACAACAGATCAACCTAAGCCAGGGGATTTTATTGGCTATCCACATCAGGTTCTTATTGGCCTGGGCAGTTGTACTCACTCGGTCGACAGCGGGGACTATCCATTGCCAGCAAAATTTAAGCAACTACGAGGTCTGTTCAATAGAGGAGCTCACGGGCAAATCCCTTGAACACGCTGAAAGCCTTCTCAAGCAACTCAGAATAGTCAGGCCTCATAAGCTGAATTCGTCTCCTGGACTTTGTGTTTATCATGTTCTTTCCAAAGAACGATAACTTTCAGGTAAACATGTGAAGTTTCCTGACAAAATTTATTCCGTGGGTGAAGACAGTGAATAAATTAGACCCATTAGTAAAACTTGTTTCCCTGTCATGACTTCGCGTTAACACCAGCCTGCAGCTTGCGCTTCTCCATTCCGCTGGAATGCAACAGCAGGTCAGTCTATCGGAGTTCAGGCATCCGGTAGTGTTAGGAATCTGGTGTCTACCGGCACCCCGAACAATGTAGCTCGTGTCTAATTTTATAAGGTCACCAAACCCATAGACCAGACTGATGTTGATGTCGGCAGGATGACGAATCTAGTATTCCGGAAAATTCTGCTGAAAACAGTTGGTATTTGGATGAAGCAAAGCTTTCTCGTTCTATATACAATATTGTAAAATCGGCCTTATAGAAATCTGGGTATCCAGAAGCTGATTCTTGGCAGTTGTGGAGACTCTAACTGTCATCCATCTTTCGTTCATTGCACACCATTTTGTAGCGATTCAGTCAAGTATCCTGAAAGTGTGGAGGGCAAGTTCAAAGCGGTGGACTGGATGCAAGCGGACCATGCAGAGAAACTGGCACACTTCTATTCCAACGCCATTCTAGAAATGCACTGTAACAATTCCGCCGGTACTCGAATTCCCGTAAGTCATACACATCACCAAAAGTATGTAGGAATGATTGAGTTGACAGATATACTTATTTGTGCTGGAGTGGTTAGATAATGTTTGAAGAAGACGTTTGAACTCATAGAAAACTAAAGTTGAAAATCTCAAAAGGAGCTAATGGTCAAAATAGAAGGAAAGCACGAAAAAAGGTTACGAAGGCGAAACAGACAGAGAAAGCAAAGAAAGTTGACAATAAGCAGGTTTGGGTCACTAGTTCACCCTTACGCTATTGTGATCAGATTGTTCTTAGTTCATCTCACTCAAAAATAGAGCAAGTGCGAATTGGAATCATGCATGCTCCTTTGCTAAGCACGTGTGATGCTTTTGGACACGTGCACTCTCAAACCTGGCGAAGAACTATACTCATGATTTTCAGTGAGTCTACACAAATCAACCCGGTTGTGATCGTTGGAAGAGTTGTGGTACCTGAGAATGGATCGGTTTTAAATCACACTGGAGATGAGAATTCATCCCTTGGGGGCTTTGGTAGATCAACCTTAGTTTCGGATGTGCTAACACATTCGATCAGGTCACCGACAACGACTAACCTGTCTCGACCGCAAAGGTCAGCTTCAGAGATCTCCGATCACTGATGGTTCTGAACAATCCTCCTTTGTTGTATTGTTCATTTCTGGTTTGAAACTCGAGAGCTGCCGCAATCAGAGAGTTGTAGAGATAGAACAAGTTTCCAAGTGCCCATCCTAAAACCGATGGCATCATTTTGCCAGCCGATCTGTGTTGTAAGGTTCCCACTACTGATTAGTATCCTCAGGACGGACCCAGAACAAACCAGTCGGGAGAGTTCTGTGTCGAAAAAATAACCACAAGCGTCAGAAGCACGACACCAATCAATAGGAAAATTAACCAATCACGTGGAGGGAGTAGTCATCTGGTGTAATAGCCTGTCCAATCATGAGCAAATTTATGTATTGACTGACCGATTGATGAGTGAAGCAACTCAATGCGTACCTGATATGAACAACGTGTTTGAGCACAACTTGGGGAAACAGTGCAGGAGGCGCCCTTCTAACAATGTGAAAGAACTCTTCCTCGTTTGGCACAGTCGCTAGTGTGTTTGTAGTTCGCATGAACAAATCACGGAATTCTCTCTTGTTTGAAGCAGTAATCCTTGTCATATTTTCTTACAACCCATTTTTGAGAAGGCACAGTGAAAACTCACTTGATAACTACTTTTCCGATTTTTGTCGACGGTTGTTTTTTTCGACCTTTCAGGGATCCACGATTCACGTGATGCCCGTTCATGTTCCACAGCATCCCATTCCGGTCACTACACTAAACAAGCTGAAATGTCTTCTGCCTGATAAATAAAGAGAAATGTGAGATAATCACGATGCTTTGCGTTGATTCATTTTTCTTCCTCTTCAAACCGGGTTAATGGCGATGCACTTGGAAAATCGTCGAACGTAAATTATGATGAATCAGTACGATAACCTTAACTTAATCACCGAGTAAGCTGGAAAGAAATAAATGACGAAGTGTGTATAGGACAAATGGTCGGTTGCCGACCACAGTCAGGGACCTCAGTGATATACCTATCCGCTTAGCTTGGAGTGATATAAAATTAACTCCAGGAAAAGGACCAAACATCCTCCTGACTGTGGGTATATTCTTCTTAGAAGAAGGATTTTGCGCGTATTCGTCCCGGTTGGTGTGTTTACAAGGTTACGGACTAGAAGTTTCTTTTCGTGCCACGATAAATTGGGCTACCTACAGGAAGCTTTTCAGTCCCCTAAGCTTGAGTATTCCACATATTCATATTTACTGCGGTGCATTCATTCGGGGAATTGGTGGCCGCTCTATTTTCGCAGTCACTGTAGGAGGCTGTACAAGATCACTTCTATACGTCTGACCACCAATAACAATAACGTACCTCGGAAGATGTGTGTGATGAAAACTATCGACGAAATCCGCAATCTTTTGCCAATACATTGTGATGGAAAGTGCGAAGCAACGAGGTCACTAATTCAGTGACTGTCACTAGCAAAACACTAGCAAAAACACTCACGGTTAGTTGAAATGCTGAATAGCGACAGGGTGAATCGCGACTATATGGAAGAAGAACTTGGTGCATTGAAGAACAGTGACGCACGAAGCTAGAGATCTTATCCCCCTACCTTATCGAATGAAGTAGACCGTAGATGACTGAACGAATCCGTGGCTTTGTTCGCATCATTTACGGTGTTTTCTGGCTAAAATCAGAATGCCGAAAGAGGGACCGGCTTCCCCTGGATCTGGTAAGGTTGATATCGCCTGTCAATAAGGGCTGCTTGAATTAAGTGACGACAAGACCCCTAGAGCACACGTCGATCGAGTGAATATGGTCGCTTGAGCCAGTTGGTTTCATGTTTTGTCCGGTTTGTCGTGTTGAAACGTTCGGCTGTTCCCGTTGTGGAACAATAGGAGCGAGAGTGTGGCTTGGTAGGAAAAAGTACACCGAAGATTCGTGTTTAAACGTGACTACTCATGAGCGGGTAAGTAGCTTAACCAAATCACTAATCGACCGTAACCAAGACTATTTCGCGGCTGTATGGAAGTTAGCCGTTATTAATTAATATGAATGGTTCTTAATACCTACGTGATAATTACGAACTTGAATATTTACCCCTTGATAAAAAATGTCCCAAATAAAGACCCACACAACAAATCGTTTATGAGATTCCTTAGTTGAATGTGCTCACAAAGGCAAGTAAATCGATATATTGATGTGTTAATGATGTATTTCTTGATATAGCACAGTACCCCTAAGTTTGATGAGAACTTTTCGACATCCTACTACAGGTTTCGCTTTTCTTGAGACTCTTTACACAAGCATAGTCTGAGAGTTTTTACCTACCTTTTTTCAAGTGACGACACACAATCTAGACTACTATAAATTCCTATGAGATTGTCAGGATCTTCTTGTTATCCAAAGTTCTTGTCAGTGATCCGTTCTTTCCCTCAAGAGCCTTAGGATCGGAGCTCTTGGAGGTACCATCCAACAACACCATCCAACCATCATTTACTTCTATCTAGGCAGTTATTTACACCGAATAGAAAACCGTCTACTCATATGACACTTGTTACCTGTGCGCATTCGGTCTGCGCGTGTCATCGATCCGGACTACTGCACGTATGGTCTTAAGTGAGCGTGTGTGAGCATTGCAAAGATGATGTGATGGCGTGATATGTCTAATGAATGGTCAAGGACAAAAAGTTTGGAATTCGGAAAGCGATGAATACTGGAGGTGTGCATGTTCCCGAGCGCCGCTTTTATGAATTTCGGGACGAATTAAGTTAGATATGCAGAACATAGGCTAAATGTCGACTATCATGAACCAAAGTGAACACAAGAAAAAAACAATAGCTTATTTCTAGTGCTAAAATAGGTCCGATTAGCGTCTTCTCAACTTTATTATGGTAAGAAAACTGAGAACCATTTCCCTCTCTACGTGCAGGCTTGGTCTAAAGGGTTGTTTGCCACATATACTGTCCATCACAAGATCTTCCCTTTGTTTTGACGACCGACAACCTAGCATGCTTTTCATGTACTTTGTGACGGAGGTTTTTGGGGGTTCATTGGCTGAATTTAGGAAAGTGTCCTGCAGCAGTGAGCGAAAACTTTATTTCATTCTTCCGAAATGCGAACTTCTACCCGACTACTCAGTTGTACGCTGAGTTTGGGTTATTCTCCGTGATCATTCACAAGAAGGCTAAAATCCGCAAGTTATGAACTCTGTCTCTTTATTCAGCAGAAGCTGTTGATAACACTGAAAAGTTCATCCGCTCAGTGGTTTTCTGGAAATTCAGTGGGCAAGGGCTTATTGTATTGGACGACTGAGGATAACGTGAATGGATAAGTGGATCGTCCAGCCAGAGCACCCAATCGGTGCATAGCTGCCACGGCACCCGGAGGAATCACGAGGGCTGAGACACTGCCAATTTATCCACACCTAGACAGGATCAGTCCAGATGTGGAGGTCGGGTTCGAAGTAAGGAACTTCCGGTTCGCACCCTAACCGATGAGCTATCTCGGGCTCAACGACTCAGGGTAGCAATCACGTGGTTGTGTAACCAGAAGTGCTAATACTCCTTTTTCAGTATGGACTTTAGTCAAGTTATCCCAGTTTGATGCGTGGCGACGATACCTTGCAGACCATTTTCTAGTCTGTGGAAGTCGATCAAGTATGAATACATCCGCCTGTTCAGCCAGTGTGCGCTAGTGATGATGCGTTCACCACGCATATAGGACATCTGGATTTGAAACCCCTCCGCGTTCACAGACGCACACTTCTGATGGGCTCTAGTGTGAGCGAAACTCAAGTCCAGTGCTTTCCCCGTTTTGGTGTCGACTCATCAGAACATTTGCGTCAGGATAGGGGAAAGGCTGTTCAAACGATTTTGGTATGAATTTGAACCCTACTTTGGATAAACAGGCTTCGTAATGCTGTCTAGGTGGCAAAACATTACTGGCTGCTCATACAGTCAAGCGAATGTTTTGATAACAGTATAAGTTCATTACCGCCAAACGAACTGAGGCCATCTGAGTTTGTTTGGACACCCTCATAGTCACGACCACCATATACTACGCGCTGAGGGGACAGTGTGATGCACAACAATGACGACAATCATGGATGCATGGATACGTTGGGCAAACCCACCCTGATCACAAATATGTCGTCCCCTATACCTCCTGACAAGCTTCACTTCATTCCTATCCCCCTGGGAAGTGTGCTGTGACAACGTTACAACCTGATTCAAATTTTTCGTTCTCACGTTTGTTTCATCATAGTAAATACGACTGTCACGTATTCAAGACTTCAGACCTTATATGACCTTTTAAGTGTTCAGATTCACAGAAATATGTGTCTCAGTTTTCGCTGAGTGTACTGAATAAAAAATCACAACACCCAATGTCAGAAAATAGTTCAGCTTACGAACTACTATTCAGGGCCCAAATAAAATGCCTTTCTATGACATTCATCTGATTATTGCATTTTGTATCAAACTACGACAAACCGCGATTTCAATAAGTGGAGAATTCGCTTTTCGTTTTACTCCGGAAATACCAAACGGCGTTTCTTAATTCGGTGGTTAGAGAGGGAAGGTTCGTGGCATTTGGGCTACTCCTGACTGTATCTTGGCCCTCATGCCTTCCTCGCCTAGCATGGCGGCTATGCATTAGTCGGTGTTACCTCTGAACAATTATTTTATTTTCGTCATTAAATAACTCAGTTGGTGGAATTTTATCCAGCTTGGCTGGGCGTTTGTTGCAGTTCTCCCATCACCTACAGTGCAGTAGCTTTCAGAGTGTCTCAAAAATGGCTTGATGAATGACAGTTGACAAGGATTCGTAAGATGTTTTGACAGAGTTACTTTACGACCTCATCTTATTGCTAAATGTGTCTTTGAACAACACATGTCTCCTTAGCTAAAAGACAGTTCTCAACTGAAATTAGGGCACTACTCACCTGGAAAGGTTAGGCATCTAACCATTCTCCACGAATAGCGGAATGTTGATTAACACGAGTCTATCGCCCGCTCAATTTTCTGACAGACTTTTAGCAATATAGACTGTGCAAAGGTTTGAATAGCCAAATTAGGTTAGATTCACCAATTCCTGTTCACTGCAACTGTTGGGACAGGCCTCGTGAAAATAACGGGGTAAGGGAATTTGCTGAAAAAATACTATCCACGAAATAACATTGAAATCTACGTGTTTAGAAGCAATACACTACTCATAAGGTTGCTGAAAATTCTTCGACAGCCCACGATCGGTTTCGTTCTTCTTGGTGCTCATCAGGTGGGCGCAGTCCCCGAGTTTCCCTCAAGCCTATATTCTACTTGAACCCAAATTACACGAAAGTAGCGAAATACACCCGTCTGCAAACAAATTTGGTTTTGCGAGAGGCTGGCCTAGAAGCCAGCTGAATCTCTCATTTGTGATGTTCCCAGGCAATTGACTGTGTTGCACCAGTCCGCCTCATGTTTCGGTTGTTACGATATTTGAGAAATCGCGATACGTGTATATTGGTAATGGACTATTCATAAAGTTGCTGGAAATTCTTCGACAGCTTACGACCGGTTTCGCCCTTCTTGGAGCTCATCAGGTAGGCACAGTCCCCGAGTTTCTGTCAACCTTATGTACTACTTGAAACGAAATTGCACGAAATCAGCGAAATACACTCATCTGCAAACAAATTTGGTTTTGCGAGAGACACACCGGGGACCCAGCTGAATCTCTCGTTTATGATGAGTAGTGTATTACGTCTGAACATGTATCGCGATATCTCGAATATCTTACCAACTGGATCATGAGGCGGTCTGGTGCGACACATTCAGTTGCTTAGAAACCTCATAAGTGAGAGATTTAGATGACTTCCAGGTAAGTCTCTCGCAAAACCAAATCTAGACATTTAGTTCCGGAACTAGTGATGACCCTTAGTTTCTGAAGACAAACGTTGTGTTATGGGTGGCCGGAAAAATCCGGTAGATAAGACTGCTGACATGCATCAGTGAGAAACTTTCGGAACTACAGTAGAAATTGCGTTCAGTAAGTGAAATCGACCTATGCTGAAATGCCTAGAAGCAGTGAATATCTGGCGATAATCAGATGCAGCAGGTAACTTTGGAGTGTCGACTTCTGTTAGTAGATTTGTTTAAGAGAACAGGAAAGGCAGCTGTTCTCAAAATGACTCCAGGTAGCCTTCAACTTCGGACTAAACGCTGAAACTAGTGTGCTTTGTTCGCCAACTTCCTGAGTGGTTACGTTTTTGAACGGGCTGCGATTAGTTAGTCCGGCCATGTAGTGGCTTACAAATGTCCCAAGCGTTCACATCGGACTCCTGTGAAGAAAATAAGCCAGTAGAATCTGAGAACCATGAAGCAGTCAGAATGTGAAGGACAGACTTCACTTATCTGAGCAGATTTCTTACTTTAACGTGCTTCAAACACCAATGCCCATCTAGTTCTTTCACGTGTCAGGAGACTACTCATCCTGCTGACCAGTCGGAAAGCATAAACAATGTGAGGAGTATACAATTTTTCAGGTTTTGCAAAACAGAACTGAAAGCTTAACTGTTCACATTGAGAAAAGGACAATTGTGGGTGGATGATGGATTACATTAGGTTCGACAAAATCGTAATCACATGATCTTTTCTGTTAAGAAATGCGAGAAAAAGTTACCTAATAAAAGCGCATTGGTTAGTTAAAGGAGATTACCATGATGCGTGCTCTTGTTGGTGAGTTTATGTTAGGTCGTTACAAGTGGAGGAGGGGTGAAAGAAAAAACAGTGGCCAACACAAATGTAATACATCTCTGCAGGTGTGACAGTCTATCTAATACTTTCTCTCATCTCTCTTTGGGGGTTGTTTATTGGGAACCAAAGATTGGTCTTGACCGGTGATCTTCGAAGCGGCCGAATTTTTTGTCATTTGAGAACCACCCCGTCCGCGTACCGGAGCTGAAGTTAGTTCCCGAGAACGAAGTTCCTCAAAGGAGACTGACCGATCGTTTAGGCGACGCACTGAATTTCCTGTAGAGGAAGCAGACAAAAGAACGAAGTTAACTGCATACAGCCCACGGATTCCGGTTCACTGGCTGCCTGGACGGCTGATTGATTGAGTGGTGGATTGATTGATTGACTCACTCACTCACCCTGATACACTCACTCACTTGGTCAGTAAGTTAGTCACGCAATTGTCTGGAGGGCCATCCGATGCCTACGCTCGGCTCGAAATCAGGGGTAACTTGTTACAAGCAATAAGTGCGTCAAAAGATTTTACGCTCCGTAGTTTCATCGTACCCTGAATTCACTTCGAATCCTGGTGGCTGTTATGTTTCATACATGGGAGAGAGAGAGAGGAATGTTGCAGTCGCGTCCGAGTTCGACATACCTTCAAACCGACAACCAACCAGTGTGAGGCAAATCACTGGCTGTATTATGTATATATTGAAGTGTTTAGTAGAGACACAAGCAGTAAAGCGCTGTTTTGGAATGTGTTTCACTATAACCATCTCCCGCCGTGGAACTGCCATCCTTATTGTGTGCATTCTAATAAACGTACAACTAGGTGAGTCGAACTGATTCATTGACGAAAACCGAATAGTTTACTTAAGTGGATTTTTTCCAAAAGAAATTTGTCGGTCAGTGAACAAGCTGGGAGATGACACACTCCTCCTAGGCTGTGCGATGAGACGAAAACGGAGAGAGGTAATTAGGATGTCAGAAGATTGGGTCGACCAAGTATCACCAAGCGTCGACAATATAAACTTAGTCGGAAACAAGTTTCCGACGTAGCAAAAGCCAATTTAGTGAGACCAAGTCAGTGCATCGGAATGAAAAGTCGATATGCAAATCTTTGAGTACTCGGATTTTTCTTATTTGAAAACAGGTGTCATGATAATAGTGTAGAACTGTCACTGAGTTGTGCTTGGTGACCAGCTGAAAGACGCACGAGGACTGAGATGCTGCTCGGTTGCTGAAACATAGACAAGACCAGTCGAGGTTCGGTTTGAATCACGGACCCTCCAGTCAGTAAGTTCCCGACTTATTCCTCTCGAACTCACTGCATGGTAAATGCACATTTGGACTTTGTACAAACAAGGATGATGTTTCATTCCAAGTAAAATGTTAAGCTAGTCAGAAAATACATATAATGCAGGAACTGCGAGCATAGCAACATGTCAACCAAACATAAGACTAAAAAACATGGGTCGTCAAACAGAAATATGGGCTAAACACAACATAAAGAGTAACCGGGTACAAACCTTATGTTCCTAGTTTGTTAGTAACGGTGGCTGGGTAAACAGTTTTGATTAGGATATCTTAGGTGTACAGTAGTAATCACTCCACTGCAACATCTTTCCAAACAGAAGTTTGCATGAAGTGGAGATGTGATTCAGGCACTAACCAATTAGGCCCGAGTTTCGGCTAGTACGTTCAAACTGGTAACCGGAAATGGCTTTTTTTACGGCGAAGTGATAAATTACTCTTGAAGGGAACTGACAGAGGTAAGCCTTCGTTCAATGATATGTTTTCGAAAAAGACAACTAGAAGTTGAAATTTAGTTTGAAATGTTTGACATGTTGCCTAAAATACAAAACATGCAGATGTTGCAAACCATCTGTCCCGTCTTTTTTGACGGGTTTTACGGGGAGCCAGCGAGGTCTATTTGGTTGGTCTCTTTGAGGATACTAACCTGTGTGCTGTTCATGTCAAGCGGATCACCATCATGCCCAAGGGCATCCAGCTTGCGCGCCGCATTCGTGGTGCTCAGCGAAGGATATGTCAAGTTAGACTGGTGCATGATATCCTGAGTACCAATGAGTTCGTCATCACCAACATACTGACGGTAACTCTAAAAGCTGTCAACCACACCTCAGTGTAAACTGGCTCTTGAGGTCATGTACACTAGGAACAACATTATCAAATATCACTTGCATGTATGGACTCCCAAAAATACGCAAACCCAACTGTCCGCTACGTCCAATGGTTGATATCAGTAACTTACCCTTCCAGACCAGCACACACTTGCTAAAAGAGTTAGTTGAAACTTTCCGTAAACTGTGGTGCACGCATAGCCTACAGAACACGACCATATTCGTTGGAATTTTTCAAAATGTACATGTCGTTAAAAGACGCATCTACTCACTGGACATCTCGGCCCTAGTCACCGATATTCCCCTTTTAATCCGTCCAGGTTAGCAGTGATTTCATCACCATTCTGACATGAATTTATCCAAAGCCACTCGTGGACTATGAAGAATTACATTTACACTGTATTCTCAACACACAATCCTCATCCAGCGACACTACTTATAGACAAACAGATGAAGCTGTGACTGGCTCCCCAGCCGGTCGCATTTTCGCTGAAATTCGTTAGAATTTTTCAAAATGTACATGTCGTTAACAGACGCATCTACTCACTGGACATCTCGGCCCTAGTCACCGATATTCCCCTTTTAATCCGTCCAGGTTAGCAGTGATTTCATCACCATTCTGACATGAATTTATCCAAAGCCACTCGTGGACTATGAAGAATTACATTTACACTGTATTCTCAACACACAATCCTCATCCAGCGACACTACTTATAGACAAACAGATGAAGCTGTGACTGGCTCCCCAGCCGGTCGCATTTTCGCTGATAATCCTGTGGAGAAGCTCGAACACAAAAGTTTTAGAACTAACAGTAAACCAGTTACTATTCTCTACACGACATGTTGATGACGTTTTTATTTATTTTTTGAATGCCATACTACAACCAGAAACCAATTAGAAGCCAGAACATTTCTTTCCATGTACAGAAAAACCTGGGTGCTCTGATCGGTACACCGATTTCCACACCTTTGTGAATGTGAAGTACAAAATGAACCCCGTAAGGTACCTGGTCTACAGATCCCGTAGGAAGTGCGTAAGCAACAGACTGGACACTGAACTTCATGTCATCCGGAGAATTTCGGTTACCCGGAGCAATTCATAAGGAGACATTTGGGGCAACTTCCAGTAGTAAAAGAAACAATCTGACAATCTCAAGAAGCCTATACAAGTTGAGCTGCCGTTTTTATAAGCTATCCGGCTTCGGAAAAGTTAACCTCCTGTCTGATCGAAAGTCTAAGACGAACATTCAGTACAGCACAGTGGAGGATACACTTCAGAGATGATCAACTGCCCAATAAGGAACTCAAGGATAAAGTACCTATTCACAGGTATTCCATAGTTGAATGTTCAATAAACTTTGCAGGTTGAAAGACCCGGTGAAGCAAAGGTCTCAGCTGAAGCCCAGCTGAATCTCTTGTTTATACCAGCATTCAACTGAAGGTGTTGCACAAAAGCCACCTCATATTGAGACCAAAGTGATGCGTAACTCTGTTTTCCGCTACTTTCGTACAATTTGTTTTCAACCAAAAAACAAGGTTGACGGGAACTCTGGGACCGTGCCTAATTGGTGTGTCCGAAGGAGGGCAAAACCGGTCGTGGGCTATCGAACAGTTTTCAGCAACCTTATGAGTAGTGTCCCGCCTGAACAGTGTTGTGTAATTGCCCCCCACCTAATTTCTCCTTTCCTGGAGGTCAGCTTGACGAAGACTGGATACGAAACAGGCGAACAACTTGCGCACCGAGACGTGACCTGGTTGGTGCAAAAAGCCAAATTTCACATCAATCGAACTTGATCTCAAGATAATTTCCCAATTCATTTGCTTACTCCGCCTATGTGCCTTTAATCTCCACTCGTTTTGCTCAGTTGTACCCGCTACTCACCTTGCCGCGAAGGCCGTCCCGTCCGACACTTGTGTACTAGCATGTGCACAGCTGACTTACTTACCCATGCGCTTTTGTGTCCCGTTTGCTAAACCTGCCTTGACTTGTTCTCTCATGAGATCTCATGTGATCGCACCGCCAGTGAGAATCACGAGACTGTCGTCGGAAGGGACGACAACAACCCACGCTATTGAGCCAACATTCCGCTCGCCCTTGTTTGGTGTGCGGTGGTTGGCACTGCTCTGTGCCGGTCAGTGACAAACTTGTTCACTCCATGGACGTAAACAATTGAGGTTTGTTGTGTACATTTGCTTACCCTTGTGTAAATAGTACCGTAGCGTTTCGAACCCAATTCTTCCTTTTGATATTCGGGATTGTCGAACCTACGCGTCACTCAAATTCCCCCATCGGGAACCTCAACATCCACCGATTTTGGCTCATATACAGGATGAATTGGCAGCAGAATCTCGAGGCAGCCTGTGTGCTACAGAGTATGGGAGAAGAGTATCATGAATACGACTGACTTCATCGAGTCTCCATCTCAACTAATTTCATCACGCATGTGATATGAAAAGTTGAACGTTCGAAAAAGATTGATGTTACGACTTCTGAGGCTTATGCCTACCTGGCAAGTCTCAAGCAGAGCGAAATCGGTCATGCACGGAGCAGTTGGCCCACTTTTTCTACCAGACGTGTCCCCCAAACAGCTAACAGGACCGCAAGCCCATGATCGGATAAACGCTAACACAGCGGCTGAAAGTGGACTAACGCGAAAGTAAAAAAGGCACTGTTTACAGTTAATAAAACCAGGCGTATTCACGAGCTTTCCTGCACGTCATCAATAAGCTAACACACTCGTATTAGTCCAATTCAGCTGTTGATCTGCCATACGGATGGCGTTAAGGAACTGTAAACAGATATCGATCGCGTGTTAAACCACCATACCTCTAATCAGCTGTTTGTCTAAATGCGTCGACATCTGAGTAGATAAAAAACCGCCATCAATTTCGAGAGTAACTCATTTTTTTCACTTCTAGGCTTTTGTTAACCTCACTCAAAGACATCACGTGTCTGGGTGTCTGGCAATCAAGCATAGAAGCCCGAAACATTTAATCCCACTCCATACTTTAACTGGGAACGATTGTCCAGAATGATTTCGCATAAGACATCTGGTGCGTTGCCAAACTGTTTGGATGTGTTGAAGACATCTCCACTGTCATTTTTTGGTGACTAAGCCTCTAACTCCACCATTAGGTGACCATCAAAATCGGTGCGAAGGGATTTTAACCCAGCATGATTGGCTATTCATTTTACACGAAAAAGTTGTTCACCCGAAAGACAAGCGACTGTTCCACCATACTTCGAGGCTGTTCTCTTGGTTTATTTGTGATCGTACCATAAACCATGGTTCAACGACTGACTTCAGGACATTTTTACAGGTTTCTTAAACAAAGACACTATAAAAATGGACAAAGCGGACTGTTTGGGCGCACTTAAGCTATTCTACTTTGCTGAAAAGTAATCCGTAAGCCAGATATCAGTAGAATACATTGCTACTGCGGTGAGTTCTGAAACCTGACACATAAAAACAAAACCATTTCATTCGTCACTCCTACTGCACTGGTCCCATAACTAGGAGCAGGAAAGTGCTATCCGGTGACTTTCTATTTGTGTGATGTTTCGTTAGTATTTCTGTTTGACGACCTGTGTTTTGAACTCCCGTTTTATGCATCACATTCGGTTGTCGTCTTTCTTGTAGCTTCTTCGTACTTTTCCGTTGTCTTGCTAATTGTAAGTGCGCTTCCACGACAGGCATAAATCTGGACTATCGATCGAAATTAGCACTTGCCTGACCTTATTTCCCGAAAGGGAATTCTCCATTTCCTTCATCATTATTATAATTGTCTTTGACATTGTCGCACAAGGATATTTGCAATGACAAAATTGATAAGCTGTGATAAGTCATGTCCGTTCTCCCCGAGGAAACTTTTACTTAGAATTTGTTTGCAGAGGACATTCCGGACAGAATTCATTAAGTCCGAGAACGTTATTCCAGATATTTTTATACTTCCGATTCGGAGTACAAGGATCAAGTTCTCAAGCTTTCGCGTAAAATCGAATTCGGGTCACCTAAATGATATTTCAGCACCAAAGAGACGCTCGGCCAGCAGTCAGAATTTTACCATGCTTCAGAAGAATAGCGTTGACGACACCTTTTCGAACATACCATGAGCCCAACCGACTGAGACAATCCTTCCAGCCACTTGTCATTCAGAGTTGGATAGAGACTAGCCACGAGCCTTGATAAATCCTAGGACTCTAATGTGGTCACAGTAAAACCAACCCCGGTAATCCTTAACTATTTAAGCATCAGGGAGGCTTCGTATAAAGGTGGTCACCTCAACAAATTTTGCACTGTTTTGTTCAAGTCGCAACCTTTGTTCGACCCATTTTTTTACTCTTAGGAAGATATACAAGTGTGGTCCGTACACCCATACACCCATACACCCATTAAGCTGTTGGACAACTCATAAGGTTTAGCCGTTTCGCCATGGACATGCACTTGAAACCGGGCCCCAACAAAGAGGAGTTACTTAACGACAAGCACATTCTAAGGAGATGATGCTAAGGAAGCATCTATTGAGACATCGGTTCCGCACTGATTTGAGGTCTGTTCGGTACGAAAAATCACCCTCGGGTGATAGCAAAGTGTGGTAGTCCATCCAGGTTGTCGTAATGACTACTACACAAGAAAAGTCGTAGTCCACAAACTTCGCGAAGCAGTTACAGTGTTAAAAAATATGCAGCGTAAACTGGCAGCGCAGCTTACCTTCTGTCGACAAATCAACCTCTTGTCCACACGGATGCAAGCCATGTAATTTTATCGTTTAAAACTTTGGGTTTACTACAGCTGTCCACCTTTTATAGGCCATCGAGACCATATCGAATGCTCAACGCGTCAGTGGCTGCATCGAACAACCCGACAGGCCCAACGGTCCTCTGCCTCACCTAGTCCTACAGGTAGAGAAAGAACCTGGGAGATGTCTGAAGGTGGGCCAGTCTGAAAAACCTATTATCAACTTGACTGCACAACTTTAAGGCAACTGCCGATCACTACACATGTGCTCTAGTTGTTCGCACTATTGATCAATCAAGGTTAGGGAATTTTCTAGCCTTGCGCGTTCTGTCCAGTTACAAACATGCCAGCATAGTGCTGCGGAGGAGTCAGGTATTTGTCATATATGTCTAGTACTGGAAATCGTGTGTTTCTCTCTAGTTTTGCTCAAGTTTTTGAGTCAGCAATATGCAAAGTAACCGAAATCTCGTCGCATGAGATGTACTACAACGACAGGACTGCAAATTCAGCTGATAGTAAGGAAGATGTCAAGACACTGGGCTTGGTGCCGAGATCACTGGTGGTATTCTATTCTCCCTCGAACAGTGTGTCCCAAGGTAATCATTACTAGATGCTTTTTTATCCGACTGCGTGACAGGGGTGTAGGTATCCAGGTATGCACTGCCCAGTGAACAGTATGCTCCACTTATATGGTGTACTAGCTCTTCACAAGTGCTCAACTATGGTCCATAAAGCAACCGCCAACCTTTACCTGCCCAGTGTAGCCTGCCCAAATCTGGGATCAGATCGTTCGTACGCAGGCCGCATCAGTTGCTTTGCCTTTGGCCAGATGTTTACTCCACGTGTAATATACTATAAGCATACTCGTCCGACATATCTGTCATTGCTTGCTATAGTGATTAGGGAGTTGCACGTCCATCTGCAGGTGAAAACAAATTCTGATGTATTGAGTTCCTTCAAAAAGTATGGGGATCACCAAGCTAAGCACAATGGTGGTTGTAACCGTGGGTTTATCCGGTTGCCCTTTCGAATTCCATTAACTACTGAAAACTAGTATCTGCGTGGCAAGCAGTGATTTATATTGCAGTCTCATTTGTTTTCCGACATAAATCTGTTTCAATTTACTTTTTCAGTGAACTCCGTCGAATGCTTTGAATGTTTAAACTGTCCCAGAGTATTCAACCCTCACACTGTCCACACGAGACTGCACTGCGAGGCCTGTTTGGTGAGTCATGTTCCTTGACCAATCGAAATAGGTTGGCAACACAAGAGACACATAAGAATGGTGTTTCAGGTAGCATGTGCAGTTCGATGGTGCTCGAACGATGCAGGCAGAATCCGAGCTGATTATTAGGGATCAGTATTAATTACAGAAGGAAATTTCAGCTGAAAATGAGCAAATCTCCTTACAGTACCACGTGATGCGGTTTTTGTGATTGAAGTATGAGTGGGTGCGAGTGATCAGCCGCTCGTGGCCAAACTACTAGTCGCTTGTTGAATTGCTCGTGGTCTTTCCAAAGACTAGTGACAACTACGAAAAGTTTGTCGCCTTGCTGGAATACGTTGAATAAGGTTGGCAAAAGGTGCCCGAGTAAATGTCAGCTGAACTTGGAAATATTACTTTTGTCGGACTCTCGGAAAATTTAGCAGTGAATGGTCGACTAGCGTTGAGTATCCGTGACTCGACTTTGATGGTATGTGTAGGTAAGTGATGTGGACCAAGGCTGAGAAGGTTTGAGACGGCTGTTATTTTAGTTGCTCTGTTGCATTTTGACAAATTAGGTATTGAGCAGAATTCTGGTGGATTGTTTTCCCGCGTGGGGTATTCATTCCACTAGAATTTCAGTAGTATGACTCCGGAATTAATAGGGGCTGGTAAACATGCAAAATCTCTTTGAACAGAGGCTGCTTCCGAAGAAAGAACATCATGGTCAGGTTCTAAATTTGGTTGTTTAAAGTGTCTGCCTCCAAGCTGGAATAGTTCACTGAAGAACGCGTTTTCCATCAGTCTCGAGGTGTACATTCTTCGGAAGGAGAACCCATACACACAGTGGCTTCACCACTTTATCACACCTTAATGAGGAGATCCCGAGAGAGAACTTGTTTTTTATAGTTCTGCAATTTGGCTGTTTTAGTCAACACCGTGTTTTAATGAGTTGGTTCACTCGGTGACAGCTTATTTGGAAAACTGTTATTCATAGGCATTAGTGTCATAAAATACTGAATCCACAGGACCCAAACCTTGTTTCTTCTAAAGTTGGAGGCGTCTCAGGTCGCTGTTTCAGACCACATGATTTGGGACAAAGCTTTGATGTCAGTAACGGCTGGCTGCCTAGGCCCAAAAAAACTAAACTTTTTTCTATGGTGATCGATAACTAGTTGCAGTCTTTTCAGATGAGTATGTTCTATGGAGTGTAAACTGCGAATAAATCTTTGAAATTAATTGTGCAATCGGGATTGACATTCAGGGTACTCGTAATTCTAATTCCATCAGCTTTTTTTCGAGGCAACTTTCGAGGAAGACTTGGATAATCAAGGAGGTATTGGAAGATGGTGGAGTAGTCCAGTGGCTTGGTGCTGTTTAGCTCTAAACTGATACAGATTCAACTTTCAATTGCAATGATAAACGTAGAGCTGGCCAGTTCATCCTCAAATGCGTGATTACACCACACCTTTCCGTAAGAGCTGAATGCACGCAACTCTCGGCCGGTTATTCCACGCTTTGACCTAGTAACCCCACTTTCAGCATCGTAATCATCAGAGAGAGCAACACAAGTGTTGACAATGTTACTTTACTGCCATACTTAAGGCCCTAGAGTAGAAAGACGAGAAAAGAGTGGGTTGGGGGGGCTAATGCCAACCTATCGCGGACATTCTGAATTGCCCATACCTCCAAGCGCTCAACCAGACAATATGGAAAGAAACTGACAGCATGAACGTCACTGACGTTGATTAGCTGCCATTTCTTGCAATGTCTCCAGCCAAACGCAGACGGGGGGGGGGCACGGGGACTCGTCCTTGAAGCGGACTACACCAGCAGCGCCTAAACTCTTTCAAACCCTCCTGCCAAGTCTACCTTGTTTGCCTCGCAGTTTGCGCGATTTTGATGGAGGCACGGAGGATGACGCTCTTCTCGGTAAACGATATTTCGGCATGCATACCACATGGCCGATCCACCGCAGTTGACGTTGCTAGGTGTTTTCCAAGACTGAAGTACCTGCTGTACGATCAGACTTCAAATAGATTTCTTGTCTAGGATAAATAAAACTCGATTAGTCTAACGGTTCAGGCGTTACGAAATGACAGTAGATCCGCCTACCGTCAAGTTACACTCAAATTATAGGAGATGAAAAGTGACTAGTAGGCAAGGTTCAATGTTGCTGGTGAATAGAAAGCCATTGATAATATTTTTCACCATGATAGTAAACCCATCCAAAGGACACCAAGAAATAGAATCCTAAATTCACTTAAGTCGCACATTAGCCTCTTCAGTCGATGAATTTTCGCAAAAACGTGATCATTGGGACGTCCGGTAGCACCTGATTTATTCATCAGTACGGCAAGAGTTGTCTTTGAAACGGGCCCAAATAAAGACACACAATTTGATATACTAGCGGAATCGACGATGTTTTTGAAAACTGAGGGCTGTTAGGTGTCACATAACTTGAGTTTCGGTCCGAATAGGGACTCCATGGCCCCAAACAGGGACAACTATGAGCTGGTCCGATAAGCTAATCTCCAAATTTCAAGCACTCCGCTTACTTGAATATCACATAGCCTTAAATGAAAAAATCTACCCTATGGTTACTTTCAGTTCAGTGCATATCATTGTTACCCAGCCAACCTTAGAGTAAACCAACGTTTTTCGTTTCAGATTAAATGGAACTATATCGGTACAGTTCTGCTCGGTACTTCCCGTTCGTGTCACTCAAGTTGCCAGAAGGAAGAGTCCGTTCCATCGGCCATCCACTCAAAGATCTATTGCTGTACCACAGATTTATGCAACGGCGAGAATTCCGGAGGCAAAATACATTCTTCTATATGGCTTCATTTCAGTAGCCTATCTGTTCTGTGGATGATTCATACTGCATATTTTTCGTCTTGAGGTGGACTAGGCCATTATCGCGTGCTCTTTATTTCGTTGTCACTCGTGGGTGGAATGTTGCACTGAAACGTTCGATTATGTTATGAGGAATCATGGCTAAAAGGAGTAGTTGATCAATGCATAAATGCAACCAAGTCGTACAAATAAAATTCACTGCCTTTGGTGAACTACCACCTCTTTTTTCCTGTTTTTGCAATAAACCGTTTAATCAAACAGTGATGGTTGTGTTGTACTGGAGGTTAGCGTTTATGTTGCCATCCTGGGAAAACTGAGGCCATGTAGTTTTCCCCCCACATCTCAATAAGCCTGGGATATTACGAAAGATAATCATGTGTAAGCCGCAAGGGTGAACCTGCTTACCACAAAGAGCTTTTTTGTCGTCGGGGCGTGTCACCGCTGCATTTGTTGTGTCGCCTGCGAAAGGACTGGCGGGGTTCCACACCCCGTATTCCCCTGGGGGAAACCCACCTCCTCCCGGTGTTGTGCACAAAGACGGGCTAGTAGAGAATGGTATACTCATTGGTTGTTGATGAATTCCTGCCCGTCGCATCACTTCCAACAACTGTTGAATTCGTTGAATAATTAGCATTTCCGGCTGGGGTTCGAAACGTGTGTCCACATTGACCATCCGACCAACGAGATCAAAGAACCGACTGAGCTGTGAGTGAGAAACAAGTATAATATGTTCATGTGTCTGCAAAACTTTAAGTCGGGGAGTTATTAACAGATGAATCAAGCTGAATGTCGCTAATACTGATCCATTCACGCGCATGACAGGTTCGGATCGATGAGGTTCTCAGATGTAAGCCGCAGCAGATCATTCAGAGCCTTTCAGGGCGAACAGAACCTCAAATGATTCCAAATCATTTGGGGTGTGCAAAGCGGAAATCAAATAATATCCTGTTGAATGGTCTAAAAAGACTAATTGTTGGCTTGGCAAAACTCCAGTGTGACCAAAATCGATGGGTAACTGGCAAGGAGTTTTCGTCATTATTATAAAAGGTTTTATACCAACAAAAATACCCCGACGTTGTGAATAGCACTCCAACTGAAGCAAGAAACGGTCTCCTTGGGGTGTAGCCCAAAAGGGAGATTCGACTGAAGCTCAGCTGAATCGCCTGTCAACGTGACCCAGGTTGCACGTAAGTGTGTGACTCCACTTGCAAAAAAATTGGAGTCCAACTATGGAATAACACTAGTAAAATCCAATGACCACGCTCGGCTGATGAACTCGAAGAGTAACAAAACCGGCAATAGGCTGTCCAAGAGTTTTCATCAGCCTCATAAGTAGTGTTGTGTTATGAGAGTTCACGCTGTCTCGCTAACTTTATTCGGCCATCTAGGCGTTCAAAATGCATGTAGTCACGCCTCACGAGTGGTTATTAGGTTGATGTGTTCGAACCCGACCAGTGATGGCCTACTTCACTGCAACTCAGTAGTCTTTAGCTTGTCACACATCCGGGATGGAGCTGTCGTGAAACAAGTGAACATGAACAAGCAAGATCCATCCATTGAGTTAGTATCACGAGCATCGCAATGCGACCTAATTAGGGGGTCAGTTAAAGGAGTTACACATTGGACTCACTTTAAATTTTCGGTCATGCGTCTCGGCTAACAAACGCTTAGCCGTTTGCAGTGCTTCCGCATGGTGTTTCGCATCTAAACTTCCACGTTCCACCTGTCTGTGAAACTTTTCCAACTGTTTCGCCTGCAGTTTCCTGGATTTTTCTAGTTTACCCACGGCTTCATCCAGTGCATCGGCTTTTGCAATCTGAATACAATGAAAAGTGCTCACAAAGCGTTGTTATCATTACACAGTAAAGCGCTACAAGGGTTTTCGGAATGACATTTATGGACCATTGCTATTGAGACAGAATGGTTTTCGTCTATCCTTATTGTGCATCTTTCAACATGAGCGTCGTACCAAATTTTCATTCACCAGGCGTTCTCTCTATATATATGTGCATTAGTTAACATGAAGTCACTTACAAAAGCTCACCAGCATTTAATTCTAGCCAATGAGTGCACCAAGTTTCTAACTTCCGCTTTCACACAATCATTCGTTACTCGACCGTCTGTTCCAGATGGCTGGGTGATTCCTTATGTCGATACTATCCGGTATGGAAAAAATTTTTCTGTAAGTTAAAGCACTTCATTCCGGCAAACTTAGAAACACTTTACAGATGTTATTTTTCTTGGGAAAAATTGTTGGCGTGCATATTATGAAATGTCTGGGCTATTGGCGACCTCCCGGCTAGAAGTTGGGTGAATGAGCTAATGCTTGTGGATAGCTCATCAGTAACGTGATCAGCTTAACAAGCTATAAGAATCACATAAAACAGAGTGGTTCACGCGATGAATGAACCTTTGATCACAAATACAGTCACTGGAGGAGCGAGGCAACATGTGACCATGGGATATGAATTCCGTGGTTGAAGTATGATTGGCGCTTTATTATGTGTAAGTACGAGATAACCACGCCACTTGTCAGTTGCCTGCGGCCACATGGCTTATTTTTCAACTCTTGGTCGGGAGAATACGGAAATGAACCTCCTTGGAGAGTTGTGAGATTCGCACTAATGATGATCCTCGACAAAAATGAAACAGCTGTTTAATGCTTCTCATTCAGTTAGAGGACGAATCATCACCTAAAATATTCCTGACACTCCATCTGACAAGAGCCTTGCTGATCAGATAGTAAGCGCAGATATAGTAGATAAGTTACCTAATGTCACATAGAAGTCGTCTGGCACCAAGAAGGAATAACTTTCACCATATAATTTTAACGATCGGTCGGGCTACAAATCACAGGTTAATTAGGTGACTCTTACCAGCTTATTTGAATATGCCGGCTGAAATATTTACGATCCAATTCCGATAGCACACTGCTGGCGCTGGTGGTATTTTAGTGCGCTGTACAAATTACTAGACATAGGACGCCATACCGGGTTGTGATGAGAAACTTAGGACACAGCTCAGTGTATGTTATTCGGTGCCGCTCTCGAACGCAATACACGCTAATCCAAAGTGAAATTATTTCCATTCTTAGAAACCACTGCTGAAATACTAAAAGCTTCAGAGTTGTTTTCCACGTACTCGGAAGATTTATTCTCACTGGGTTTGTCGAGAATTCACCAAACTCTGATTTCACCGACAGCGTTTACCTGTAGCAGGTGTGAGCCACAAACTTTAAATTGCTACCATTCAGACCTCCAAGCACATTATCATCGGTAAACAGGAATTGAAGCAGCTGAGTTCTTTTGTAAGATGTTGTGTTGCATAACAATACGTTCTTCCAAGAACTGTACCTTATTCGCTGGGTGGTGGTAGCAGAGACTAGCTTGAAGAAAAGCTTCTCGTTTGGGACCACCAATTTGTTGCATACCATGTGACAACCACCGAATAAGTCAACTTGTCTGAAGCCACGAGGCAGTGAAATAATAAGTCAAAGTGACCGGATTTCCTCAGTGAATTCGCGAAAATCATTGCTGACTCAACTTGTGGGTTCAGTAGAACTTGGGCCATCTTCGATTCCAATACACACTCAAGCTAGAGAGGGCAATGTGGTGATCCTTCCTTATTGTAGTTCCATGTATGGTTCTTAAGTGGCGAGATGGCTCAAGTGGTTAGAGCGCGAATCTACTGACCGGAAGGTACGTGGTTCGAACCCGACCTCTACCTTTCGACTTCCCCTGTCTAGGCTTGGGCAACCTGGCAGTATCCTGGCCCTCGTGCTACCTTCGGGCAGCATGGCAGCTAGGCAATGAAAGGGTGCTACAGCTGAACGATTTCTTTTCTTAAGTGGCCCGCGGGATAATTAACAGAATTGTTTGTAGAAGGCCATTGCAAGAACCATATGAAGACCTAAGTACACAATTTGATACAGCATTCTTAGGGTTGGTAAACTTAGTTCCTTAAGAAACTAGCCGGGGTTTATGGTTTTGGGAGATCATCATCCAGGTTTCGGCCACTTTTGTGCCAAGTCCTTTCTGTAGCTAAGCCAGCCTGGCCAGATAGCCTCGAAAATAACCCCTTTTTCATAGTAGTCTCAACAGATCCGGCTACAAAAGCGCAGAAAACGGGAAGTGGAGAGTTTGAAGTCGCCGAGACTACTCACTATTTTGAATACAAGCAGATGTGAACAACTGAACAACTAATGGCTTTACAGTGATATTAAAGTGTTATTTTATTGACTGTATGCGTCCACCATATACTACTATCAGTCCTGAGTAGACCAAACCACCTATCAAAATCTCCTCTTTCAGGAGGGCTTACATCTGACCATTTCAGATAGCTCGTAGGTATTCGTTCGAGGCCTTGATCACCCGCACACTTCTCGGTCACTAACGAGAAGTGCGATTGTTTTCTCACAAGAGCATCCCACAATAAAATTTCACTAAGAACAGGGGAAAAGGATTACTCAAACAAAAAAAATGGTCACATAAGTTTGACGGGGCTTCCCTCCGCTGACAAATGGTTGCAACAGACCGTTTAAGGTGAACGACAGTGTGGGGTCTCAACCCGAAAACTCCTGAATATCTGCTGGAGGTGTTCGATACTAGGTCAGTCTGAATGACTATTAGGATGAAGGATATATGGCACCTTTCCATGAGAGTATATTGAGATATCTGAGCTCCGTAGTAATCCTAGCAATAACTCGCGCTCTCCTAGGGCTTGGCCTCTGTGCACGTTGAAATTCATACTGGCACTGACTGTGGAACTTACTCTATCTTCCGCAACTGAGAGAGCAACTGAAAGTGTCTTGACTCGTTCCCGTTCTGTCTCCAACTGTAATTCAAGGCCCTTTATCAGCATTTCCCCACTCTCGTTATTTTTAGGTGCAGAATTGCGTTGGTTCTCTTTTAGTAACTTCCAGGCACAGATGGCCACCTGTTGAAGACACTTGGTGCAAAGCTCACGGATTTGATGAAGTTCGAACTCCGTGAGTGGTTCCTTACTTCCCCGAAGCTTCTCAAGAAGTGGGTCCAAATTGCGATGGTCACAAGTTGGCATTAATGTTCGATCGACGCTTTCAGCTACCGGAGGACAAACCTGTGGATGGTGAAAATGTGTTCCGTTATAGTCTTCTCGATGCTCGCAAACACTTGTCTTCTGGGTGGGTGTCAAACAGGATTGACTGATGCATCCTCGAGCAACCAGTTGTTCCAGAGTAGCTGAGATTCACCATCGAAAAAAGGAAGTTGTATGGTGAAGTTTGTTTGCTTTGAATAAAATGTAAAGGGCCAACTTGGAGAATGAATCTTGCAGCATCCAAACAGGAATTGAAAGCTGGCTGTGACCGGATCGTCTTAGATAACGGCAGTTTAGCCAAATTGCAAAACTGGACAGAAACTGGAAAAAACATCATGCCAAATCAGGATTAACGGAGAAGGTCAGCGATTTCACCTGCCGGGACATTGTTCACTTCCACTAGACTGTTGTGATGAAGCCTACTCAGAAGAAAAAAACAGATTACGTCAGTAGAGCAGAACCCCGTCGAGGAAACACTTCCAAACTGGAGGGATTTCTGGAATTTTTCCTAACAAACCATCCTTCTGAGGGGATCTGGAATCAAAGGGACGTCAGTCTCCGGGTCATCGAATGTTTGTTGTGGCCCAGATGGGGAAAAAGTACAACTAGACTGCTCTTTGCGGTTTTGTCAAGTGACCACCACTTCGCTGTTCTGTCACAAGCGATGTATACACTAATTCGTTTATGCACTAATCCGACTAGATAAGCTGATTAGGTGGTAAGTTGCCCCCAGAAATGCACACGCAGTATGGATGTGCTGGGTAAGTGCACCAGTGCGGGAGTCGTTCTCTGCAGGAGTTGGCCTATCTGGCACCTCATAGAACTTAAACGGCGCTCACGGTCTTTTCTTGAACAGTCCTGCAAGCACTGCATACTAGTCAGTCACTTAGTTTTACTATAGATCCAGAGCATGCACGAGGATTAGATTCGACGAAACAGTCCAACTTTGTGACGGTTTTTGGGGTGTTGCGATAAGAGAATAGGATTTATGCCGGTTAGTTTATCTTGTTGCATGAGGCAGTAATTGCCGTCGCAAGCTACTCTGTGAACTGTTTGAACGGTTTGTTAGTCCATATTCACCTGCAACTACGCCAGGTTGTTAGAACCACTACCTGAGTAACGGTGGATACTACTGATGAGGCATGTGAGTAGCACGTCTTCTCGTAAATCTGCTTTGCGTCTCTTGAAAAGTGAGATCTGTTACGGAATTTGTGGAGTCTCTTTGTAGCATTTGCCTGCAGTTGAGTAACAGTCAATGAATATCCAGGAAAGTTCAGGAAGACGCGTTCAAAGAGAAGGTGGATATTCAGTTTTGTAAACGAGATGCATATGAGAGTTTTGCTCCCCTGTTCAATAGTCTGTAACTGTTAAGTTGGTGTTCTCAAATAGACAACTCCGCAGCAAAGGGCTTCTTCCTTTCACCTGAAGCACAGTTTGGGGCCTTGAGGGGTGCTTCAAAAGCTTTTGACAGACCGGTCTAGCCACGATCTTCTATCCAAGTTTTCTCCTATCCTGCGTGGCTTTTGGAGAACACACTCCCTTCTATGAGGAATCGCCCTGTCGTAGAAGCATTTTGGAATCTCCTAGAAGTGTCGCTTTCAAGAAGGAGTAACATATTACGGATTTACGTATGAGTAAACTTTGTTGAACAGAAAACAAAAACAATAAAAAAACGGAGTAAAAATAACGAAATAATGATGAAAATGCTGCAGAGGAGAAAAATAGTGAAGCTTTCTTCCTCTTCGAGACCGAATTGAGCGAAAGACGATGTGGAATCTTTGATTCGATTAACGTTTCCACCAACCTGTAGCACTGATACACCAAATCACATTGCCAGAAAGCCTGAATGGAATGTTACTTGTCCACCAAAACTGTCTGCATAATTGATCGATTTTGTAAGGGTAGATGTAGCCAAGCGGTCGGGTGGAAAGAACAGTCACAGCTGCTTGTGGAGGACATCGTCTACATTCTCGTCACTTGGGAAGCAGGGACCACATGATATGGTTTTCATGATTAATAAACGAGTGGCGCTACATCCTGTCTGAGTGCGAGTTAATGACACCATCAGTGAGCCGCTGATGACTGAATTGCTTGGTGCGCAACCGCTAGCAGGGAGGTTGCAGGTCCGAACCTCCTTAGAATTTCATGAAACGAACTGCCGATGAGTCCGGATGAACATGAAATAGCCACGCAGTACTTCTCGGCTTTCAGCACAGAATTAGTTCCATTACAGAGCGGAACCTCCCCTAAAACTTCCAAGTCTCTTCATACTACTCACAGTGAATTGGATGTGCTATTGGAATAGGAAGGGGGGAATTTCAAGCAGTGTCTTCAGACAAGTCGAAGGAGCTCTAAGTACCGTGTGCTTTAGATGAGAAGCAACGGACCTGTTATGAGGAATGAAATAGGATTTTTTTCGGAAACTGATTCGGCCATACTAATCAGAGCTAGTTCTCTTTCCTCTTCGTGTGTCACCTTATCCGCGATATCTTCTGGATCAAGTGGGATGTTGGCTACCGATAGTTGTGAAATTGAGGTTCACTTGTGCACAACCAGGCTAGCGTTTTGAACATTTACCGCAATATATACTTCATGCATAGCAAATATATGTGGCGTAAAAATCAGACAAATCCACAAGTTCTTTGTAGATAGGCGTCTGGGCAGTCTTTCTAAATCAGTAATACGTCGACTAACTGTCTCATTTAATTGGTCTTCTCCATAGCTGCTTAAATTGCCACTAAACACCAAAGATCTCGGGAAAACGCAAACCATTCCTGAACGGAAGATCTCACGCTAACCTTTGTTTACAACTAATCCATCGAAGTTGGAGAACTTTTCGTAATACACTACTCACAAAGTTGCTGAAAATTCTTCGACATCCCACGACCGGTTTCGCCCTCCTTGGGGCTCATCAGGTAGGCGCAATCCACGAGGTTCCGTCAAGCTTATGCCCTACTTGAAGCCAAATTGCACGGACTTAGCGAAATACATTTATTTGCAAACAAATTTGGTTTTGCAAGAGACTACCTGGAACCTAGCTGAATCTGTCGTAGCAACTGAAATTTGAGGCGGCCTGGTGCAGCAAGCATTGGATGTTAACAATCTTCCGGTGCATTAACAAGTCACTGTCCACAAAAAGCACGATATTATTCAAACACAGACAGCTGGAGTCATCGCCCTCGACCAGTGGCTCGCGTCTAATTCACGGAGCCAACTTTGTATAGAATCGGATTCGAAAAATAACTTTTCACAGTCGACGAAATATATTCACTTGTAAATTAGCGCGACGTCCCGAATATCGCGAATGGATGGGAAACTTTTTATTCGAAATTTTCGAACTTCTATTCGAAACAATATGACTGAATACGCACCATACAAGTTATGACTCATTGTTTCATCCGAACTGTGGGTGAGATGGCTCAGTGGTTAGAGCGCGAATTTACTGACCGGAAGAGCGGTGATTTGAACCCGACCTCTGCCTCTCGACATTCCCTGTCTAGACTTGGGCAACCTGGAAGCTAGGCACTGAAAGGGTGTTATAGCTGGACACTCATTCAAACTGTTTAGGAACTCTTGACAGATACTAGTTTTTGCATATCCATTTGGTTTTCACAGGAGTCAGCTGAATCTCTTGTTCATGAATTTGCTACACAAAGGTCACCTCATTTTCCAGTTGGTACGATATTCAAGAGATCGCAGTGTTTTTTCATAAAGAAAACTACTCACAAGGTGGGCCGCCGAAGGGTCTTCAGCAATCTTGTGGGTAGTTTCTTTTAAGTAAAAACTTTACTACTTGAAGTGAAGTCTAAGTAAATCTGCAGAACAGGGATGCCGCTTTTCACCAAACACGGTGCATTTCCACTCACACCACAGTGATGATATCACCTAGATTGGTGGTGGAATGTTGAAACCAAACTCTTTAGCTGTACGAACGCGCCAACGTAGTAGTAGCGAATGTGGTACTGACTGTTCTGTCCAGTTGATCCAGGAGTTGGCAGACACGTTGTCTCAGTCTGGAACCAACTCAGATTATACTTATACTCTGTTGCAACATTACAATCCATTGTACGTTTAGGACACACTTAGTTGGACTCTCCAAAATGTTAGTTAACTGATGAAGATCAATGCCGTCCGTCAGCTGAAAGGCATCAACTACAGAAGCGTTTCTGCGAACCAGGATCGTTAGGTGCAGTCAGCCCCCAAGTGTAGTATAGCAAAGCCTACTATTTACACATGACGTTCATCAAATATCTCGTGAAAATTGGTCGCTCGCCATATCTTACGATAATCCAGTGCACGAATAGCTATAGGCATATATGGATGGTCACGAACGATCAGTGAACTGTGTGGTGCATTCAGACCGAACAGGACTACAGGAACACAAACTAAAGACTGTTGGGTATCGGGATGATTGGTTTCCAACAGGTTGTAACAGCCACGCAGTGCTTCTTGGTCTTCCAGCGTAATCGGAATTTGACTGCGGCAGTAAACGCCAGCGGAAACTTCACTACTCACAAGCTATGAGCGAACAACCGGAAGGTTTATGAAGTCGGATTTCCCTGAAGGGCGCCCATGACTCCCAACAAAGTTGAAGCAGCTGTTCAGCTCGGTTTTTCAGCATGTGTTAACTTCATTCGCAGATTCAGAGCTTGACTAAAACGTGTGCTAGGGTCAAGAATAACGCCATAGTTACGAAACTTTTTGGTTCTTATCAAGAAAGTCAAGCTCATGAAAACCCATAATGTCTTGAAATCACTGGAAACTGTCGTCAAGCCTCCAAACAAGAGAAGCCAGCTGCCGACTGAACACTCGAACAGCCAACCAGCAATGACCGGCTATGCTCTAATGTTCAGGAGCAATGTCACCCAACCAACTAACACCTTCCAGACAGCTCTGATCAAAGGTAATCAGCGCACTCCACATGCCTAGTTGTTTTTTTTTGAAATTTTGAACTTTCCTGTTAGTACTGAAACTGCTGTGTTCTGGCCGGGCGAACCCTTTTCTGTCAGTGAGGTTCTGGGGCAGGATTTACTGTCAGGTACCATATATATATGTACACATATATATATACATATATATATATATATTGTAGACTGGTGTACAGTTCTGCCCGTGGAATATCCTAATCACAGATAAAGTAAATTGGAAGGTTAAATATGCTCGACTGCAAATCGCCCTGATATTAAAGGGAAACTAAATCGAATAACAGCTGAATCACACATTGATGCTCAGCTGGAGAATACCCCAAAAAAATCCAGTTCGAGTTCATCTGAGTCACCACTTAACACCAAGTTAATTTGCAAATAAGTGCGTTTCACCAAGTACATTCAATTCGGTGTTGAGTTGGAATTGAGGGGGAACTCCGGAACAGCGCCTACCTGATGAGCCTCAAGAATAACACAAGCGGTTATGGGCTGTCGAAGAGGTTTCAGCCACCTGATGTATAGTTTTCGTACAAGAACATACACCGCGACGTCCCAAATGTCGTAAACACTAAAACCAGAGGTGGTATTTGTGCAGCACAACCAGTTGGAGAATATCATGAACGAGAGATTCAGGTGAGTCTCTTGTTAAAACCAAATTGATGTGGAAATGCATGTACTTCAAGGATTTCGCACAATTTGGATTCAAGTTGACTGAAGCAGAACTCGAGGACCATACCTAATTTGTGGGGTATAAGAAGTGCGAAACTGGTCGTGGGCTGTCATCGAGTTTTCAGCAACCGAATGAGTAATGTATTCCGCCAAGAAAGTGTTATTTGAAGAACTGATACAAGTCGATTTGCATTTCTTCGGGCTAAAAGGCCTCTCCAATAACGTGATACATTGTTTTATTGATACGTTATACAGTCATTTTGTCATTCCATTTCGGAATAATAGTAGGCATTGAACATCTAGAAATTTGTCACAAGTTCCTAATTTTCCGGTGTCCGATACTGTGCACCAGGAACTCTAATGATGTTGGCAAATATTGTGAAAAAAATACAGTATAGTCTCTTCTAAAGCTGAATTCTACTAAAACTTTCTGCTTGTCTAAAACAGACGGTCACTTCATTAAGCGTTCAAGACGTTGAGGGTTTGGGAGCGCCCTTTTGGACCCTGTTGAGCAGTCGGGTGCAAACGATAAAGGAACTTCATGATTGGTGGAAACGTCAAATCTCCATGGCAAAAGGTTGTACCCCACTCCTGCTGACTGAAAACATCTGGCTGAATAACTCTGAGCAACTGAAAGGACAGCATGTACCGATCACTTACCGATCGTAGCCCTAAGGGTCTCTGTTGCTGTCCCCAATTCCCTCTTGTTCAAAATCTCAGTCAGCCGTTTGCACAGTTCGTAATTCTGTCCAAAATAAAACCGTAAACAAGCATTTGGTTTACAAGAGAAATACAAAGTCGGAAAATCAACCTCCAAGTCTAGACCAGTACTAGATACTCGATGTGTAACACTTGGCTCCAATTTGATCTACACTACTTAGTCATCATTCCTAAATGTTCATTCCTAAAGGTTAGAGCAAATCGCGAATTTTGCCAATACGGACGAATTCAAATAAAATAATCCTTGGGCAGAACGACTTGTCAAACAAACGACTAAAAATGTTTTTCTTTTTGGACTATTAGCTCAAGACAAATGTCCGTCGTAACAAATACTGAAATGCAAAATACGCTTGTTTGCATGCTAACTTGGTTTTACCGGGAGACGCCACTAGAATTAGCTAAATTTTGCCTTTATAATCCTCTTTTTCAGCTGAATGTGCTGCATAAGGCCGCATCACGTCTCATTTTGTACGATATTTGAGATATTGCAGTATATTTTCTTGAAGGAAACTACTAACAAAGATGCTGAAAGCCCTCCGACAGCCCACAATCGATTTTACCCTTCTCGGAGTTCATCAGCTAGACGCAGTTCCAGCGTTTGCGCCAGCCTTATGTTCCATTTCAAGAACATCGTAAGTTAACATTTCACTTGGATTCAGTTGAATCTCTTGTTAAAACGAAATTAACCAGCAAATGAGCACGCATATGGTGTACAATTTGAGTTTCAGTGGGTATGTGGACGTATAGAGACCAGCTCTGGAGTGTTGCAATTCAGGTACTCTGCTCTATCAGTAACACGGAATCCTATTATAGTTCTCGAACGTGTCGGTTCCACGGAGGCCAAACATAGTCCAGAACTTCATCTGGGGAGTACGCTGACAGATTTTTAAAAAAATATTGACTTCATCTGCGATCCCTCTTATAATAAGTGCTTCCCTTTTACCTTTAAAACTTCGTAACTTGTTCCGATTTCTTGAAAAAGGAAGGGTGGGCAAATAACCGTTTGTGAGAGCTAATCACACTGCTGTTCAGTCGTTCGCAGCCGAATGGTGTCCAGTCACTGCTCACAAGTTCGCGGGTTCGAAACTCCCTGGAGTTTCATCAGATTCGCACTGCTGGTGATTCCCAGCAAGAAGGATTCCCTGCTGTACAATGACTCTCCACTTTTGAGCATAGATTGGCGTCAATGACAGGATTGAAATCTCAATCGCAAAAGACCAAATGTCATCACACTACCAACAATTAGGAAAACAAACATTTTTCTAGTCACAAACCCGTACTTACCGTATTCCTTTCTTCTTCAGCATTACGCATCATCAGCTTGAGACCGAGCACTTCTGTTTCCAGATGACACTTGTCAGACTGGGCCTCACGAACTTGTTGTCTGGCCAGTTTGATCTCCTCGTTGATAGCTTGACCTGCCTTGAATTGAGCCTCGAACTGCTTTTGTAAATCAGTGACTTTTCCATGGAATACAGCACCGTTCTATAATTTTCGGGGAAGATTCGTATAGTTGTTCATCTGAACGCAGAATCAAATGGACATGAAGCCGGGGAATTTAAACAACTAACGTTACTGTGGTATCGTATCCAGCCCCAATGAGAACCCTGTTTTAGACCGCCGATTTGGTTGGTCACGTGTCTTTAGCGCACCAATTTTTTATATTCCACGTCCTTGTCCAGCTTACAACATGTAAGGTAGCCGTCACTGAATTTATGCTCACAATTCCCGAAACCTTACGACAGGTACACTCATTTGCAAATCAATTTGGTTTTCACGGGAGACTCAAGTGAATCTCTCCTTTATGGTGTTCTTCACCAGAAGCAGCAAGACAAATTATCATTTTCGATCACCTTCAGTGTCCAACGGTGACTGATTTTGGGCATGCCGAAATGATCCGTACATGTTTCCGCAGCGAGTAACCAGAAGCTGTCGGCACTGATTCCTCGTAGTATATATGACCACTTGGCAGTTTGAAACCTTGTCACCAAAAACAAACTTTAGACAGAGAGCACAATAGGTGAAATAGTTTTTGGCTACAAGGAAGTAGGCAGATGACGGTTCTTGGGAAAGTGCGCATTTGTCCCATCTCCTAAGATTTTTAAATGAGTATCGAATTGTGGAACAAGAACTCACAGTTGCAGAGGACTAAAACTAATCAATTACCTCCCGCATCAGTTTGACCTGCTCTAGCAGCTGTCTCACGGCCTCCTTGACACCCGTCTCAGTTGGTGTACACGGCTGCTCAACAGTTGAAAGGCTGGCAGCAAGCGACTCCCTGAAAGGAGAATGAAAGAAGATATAAAAGTTATGAAGGATTGGACGCACGAGGCTGAAACAGCAATAAAGTGTTCGTTGACTCGTTTAGACAATCTGACCATTTGGGTTCCTTTTATCCAGAAACATGCACACAAATGGCGTTGGACTCCAGCAGCTACCTAGAGAAATTTACCAACGCCGTCAGAATGCCACGGCACAGAAAAAAAGGAAGAGGTTTTCGTCCGAGTGTAGTCTAAGGGAGGCTACCTAACCACAGCCAAATGGCGTAAAATACATACTATAGTCGGTTCTACGTAACCAGCCAGTCAACTTACCCTTCTAACGTCAACGAGACAGGTCACTCTTCGATTCCCGCCGCATATTTTACTGTCTTTCTGTCTCACTTCACCTACAGCTTCGGTGAAGTGTACATTCACAGAACGAACACAAATTAATTCGAATGTTTTTTGATCGACTGGCCGATGGCTGGCAAACTGAAATCCAAAAACCAGCCACATTGTTCGCTGAACACACCCTATTTACTGGACACAGAGTCGACCCCAGAGTTTTACTCCGCTGGATATTTTTGGCTTCCACTGAGGGCCAGGTTGTGTGCACAAAAAGTTCTGGACTTAAGAACCGAAACTGGTTTGTTCACAGTACGGTCGGCTCCGTTCTAGTGCTATTCCTCGCTGTTTACAATATAAATTTGGTTTCTACCACTGAGCCTGGAGAGATCAAGGCGAAATATCGACCTCCCACAGCCTTTGTCTTTTTACTTTATCACTGGCATCTGACCACTACTACACGGGGGTGAAGGGGAGAATGAAGTGATCATAGGCTCACCTCACGTGGGTATATGGATGTTACCTGAGGATAAAAAAGTTTATTGTGTCTATTATGGATGGCTCAGTAGGCCACCAGCAAGACTCTGAACTCACAACTGAAGCTCTGTTGTGGGTTGGATGGGAGGTAAATAGCACACTCGAATAGCTGCATGCATTTTGTTATTGTAGATAGCTGGTTAAAAGGCTTAGTTACTCGAGAGCTCGAGATAGCTGAGTGGTTGAGACGCCAACTTGGCAACCGGATGTCCACGGTTCGAACTCACGCTCAACGTCTTAACTGCTCCTGTCTTTGCCTGGGCAACCTGGAAGTAACTCAGCCCTGGCTCAACGTGTTAACTGCTCCTGTCTTGGCCTGGGCAACCTGGAAGTAACTCAGCCCTCATGCTTCTTTCGGGTGACATGAAACCAAAAGGGCTTTGTAGCTGAAGACGAGTATTTTAACAGTATTCTATATTAATTAGTTTTCTTCTATGCGTGTCAACAATGTGGTCTTTATGTCATAATATCTACTGGTTGGATTGCCTGACCAACCGTCTAGATATGAACCCAATCTAGTAACTCTGGGAATCTTGAGTAGGCGAGGTCTGAATGCAGTCAAAGCTTTCAAACATTCGAAGGATACACTCACAAAGTATTGGCACGAATTAGGGAGACTGTATTATACCGGATAAAAGGAGGGCAAGGATGATGTGCTCCTATACCGAGGAATGAAAAAGAGCGAGATAGTCAATCTTATGAACTTAGCCTGCAAGGACCATAATGGCGCTCTGCACTAAACTGTGTCGCATGGTATTTCAATGGATGCGGTCTTTAGTTGCAAGGGCTCTCATGTACTGAGTGACGATCTAAACATGGATAGATGCGTTAGAAGTTCAAAAATCGTGTATCATGAAGGTATGTGTAACCCACTTAGTTGCTTGGTGCGTATGTTGGTATCACTGTTGACCGAAAACAATGGGAGACGTAAGACATTATAGTGCAGAAAGAAAAAACGAGTGTTTTTGAAGAAAGAGTGCTGCAGTGAATGAAACGATTCTCCTCATTAGAAAGAAAAAACGAGTGTTTTTGAAGGAAGAATGCTGCAGTGAATGAAACGATTCTCCTCATTCTCGAGAGATATCGATTTTGCGAAAGCACGTCGCATCTATTGACCACAGTGTCCTCACCTTGCTTAATGAATATCACTAAATACTGAGTACAAAGCTGAGTGTCCTCTACAGAGGAACAAAACAGTCCAAATTATTTGTCAGGTGTTGTGATGAAGATGGATTTTAAATGGTTGTGTCAACCCCAAACATGAACTCACATGTCCTGAAGGACATGGTAAATTACGAGAACATGTGGTCCATATTCATCCGTCCACGAACCTTTGTGATCACTTACAGAAGCGATTTCATTTGAATTGCCGTCATATCTGAAGTGAACTTGAGCGAATCCCACTCCTGTTTCCCTCTTTGAAGCACCAAATTTGATTCTTCCAGTTGTTTACGCATCTCTTGTATTTGTTTCTCCTTCGATTCCGAGGAAGTTTGGTGTAACCCTATTTGGGACAGTAGATCCGCGTTTTTTGCCTTCAAACTGGCCACTTCCTGAATAGGATAGATGCACGTGGAAAAAGAGTGGGATTAAAGTAGAGAGGAACACGAATGTACCAATAAACAGTAGGGGTTTGTATACTAAACAAGCGCTTGCTGTATCAGTTTGTGGGAGATCGAGTCCCATGTTGAGACCAGCTGCCTTTTAATTAGATTCCACATTCATCTCTTTCATGTTGCACTTTCTGTTTTATTGTCCTATCGCGAAGACGAAAAGTGAGCTTGACCGTCATACGTTTCTAACCGTGTACACCAGGTACACGCATGGACACTTAATAACTGATTAAGGCATGAGTTCCTTGTGGACAGTCCCTTGAACGTTCTGTGTTATTCACCAACAGGTGCATCCAGCACTAGTATGCACGGTGGACTGCCAGTAAGTTTGGACAATGATTTGAGAGGAGACGAAACCGTACATTTTACTGAACCTATTTGAAGGATCAGCGCCACGATCTTGGTGAGACAAAGGTGCATTTTCAAACAGTCCTTCGGGTACATCACAGAGTGTCCTTCGCATGCTTTTATCGATAATTTCAACTTACTATCGGTTTGTTTATTGTGCCACCCAAACGCACTTTTCTTCAGGGTCTAAGTGAAATAGGCCGTGTCGTTTTATCTAATTTGTGGATCTGATTGGACAGGCACCTACAACTTGTCCTCAGATGGAATCGCTCAGGTTGTCTGGCATTTCTAAAGTGCAGTAAACGCTAGAAGGTAATCAAACTGAAATTGGCAAATAACCCACTAGTGAAAGGTTCCGACGGAAGCGTCCAGGAATATAGTGCACATGCGTTTCTTAGCGAACATAGTGAGCTCACAGTGGCCTGCTCCCAAATGATTGATCTGTTGCACAAAATGGGGCCGATTTGATTTGTTCCGGGGGCCAGAGTGATATAAACTTGGAGTGCAAGTTCAAAGCAGACCTTTATCAAGGAGTTCGAGCAAAGTACACAGACGGGGATGGTTTCAAGTCACGTGCAAACATGCAGTTTACTTCCATGTACAAACTACTGGTGAAGCAGCCCACAGTATAATTTTGGCGAAGGGTGTAGTGCCCACAAATTTCATCCACTATTAAAAGGAAGAAGGCCTTCGCTGCAGAGTTTTTATTAGAGAAACACTAACTTAACAGTTACAGGCTATTGGACAGGAGAGCAAAACTCTCATATGCATCTTGTTTACAAAACTGAATATCCATCTTCTCCTGAACTTTCCTGGATATTCATTGACTGTTACTCAAATGCAAGCAAATGCTACAAACCGGCTCCACAAATTCCGTAATAGATCTCATTTTTCAAAAGACGCGAAGCGGATTTACGAGAAAACATGCTACTCGCATGCCTCGTCAGTGGTATCCACTATTACAGCAATGGCGTTCTGGCTGTAATTTTCCATCTATGCCAAGTTCATTGACATTCTACCAACTGGTCGAGAAGATTGCGATCATTCCAGTACAGTTCGACGATTATCTGGGTCAAGTATTTCCCCCAGTGACTGGGAAGGGGGCGAGATGGCTCAATGGTTAGAGCGCAAATTTACTGACCACAAGGTCTATGTTTCGAACCCCACCTCTACCTCTCGACTTCCCCTGTCTAGGCTTGGGAAACCTGGTAGTATACCAGCCCTCGTGCTTCCGTCGGGTGGCATGGCATCTAGGCACCAAAAAGTGTTATAGCTGGACAATTTTATGTTTTTCTTTTGACTGAGGAGTAAGATGAACCTAGGTATATGTGAAAGCAGTGAGTGTTGACAAAATTGTGTAAAGTATGAAAATGTTTACCCACTGCCTCATCAAAGCTAACTGTAACTAGCAGAATGTATTACATCGAAACGGAAATCAGCTAGTGAAACACAAGCAGCATTCAAACTGTGACGATCACTCAATCTATCGACATGTTCACCCCAACGTTCAGTTCAACTACGTCTAAAGAGGATCAGCGGAACCTGACATACCTCAGTCAGCGTCTTCTTCTCCAACAAGATCAGTTCATATCGACTAGTTAGATCGGTCGCAGATGTTTGCAAACTTTCCAATTCGTGCATAACTTTGGTGAGCTTTGCTTCTGTTTGTGCATGTTGCAACTCCAAGAGAGCGAATTGATCCAGGCGATCGGAAATCTATCGATTTGGGAGGAAGATAAAACGTTGTATGGAGTGTTAGTCAACATATTAACTAGAGGCTTTGTTTGTGGATTTGAGCTATTGCAAAACAGTAGTTCGACACTGTCAGTAGACCTGACGAAAACTCTGGCCACTTTCGGCTTCACCTTTCATGGGTCTAACCCAAATTTCCATTAACCCTATTTGGTACTTGAACACTAAATTTTCCGTATGCTGCAACAGACACGCATTTGCAACTCAACGATGTGTTGTATTTTATCCGAAACTCGCGTTTATGCCATCCAATATGGCAACCTCCTTTTCAACGTCTTTTATGGGATCCGACCGTTTTGTGAATATTTTTCACACTCAAAAGCATCGATGACTACTTTTGATGTTTTTAAAAACATTAAAGCTTGACAGACTGTTGTGAACGGTTCATCCATGTTCTTTTGGGTCTCTCAATCTCCCGTCTCATATGCCACCTAAATGGTATGTTGTGACCACGGATCTGCAAGGCGTCAAAAGACTTTCAGTGTTTGACCATCGATATCTTCGGAGCATTGCCCTTATCTGGTGGGAACACCGGATAAGCAATGCTGAAGTACGTCGAATGGTATTCGGGAGAAATAAATCACCCTCGATAGATGAACTGATCACACTACATAGGTTACGCCGGCTTGGTCACGTGCTCCGTATGCCAGTCGACCGACTTCCTCGAAGGGTTCTTTTCGCACAACCACGTGAAGGGTGGAAACGGGCCAGAGGCAGTCAAACAATGACTTGGCAGCGAAGTATAAAAGCCATTACCAGCAAACTCAGCTGCACCGGTCACTGCCGTCTTCCTCGATGGGGACCCCGAGACGGGCCACATCAATGGTTAGAGACATTGTCAGACATGGCCCAATGGCGCCCTCAATGGCGCTCGTGCATCCAAGCTATTACTTTCAATGCATAGCTCCCTTACCGATTCCCCCACTTAACCGTCCATTAGCAGTGGTGTATTTACGCACCAATTTATTAGCTCGCGCCTCCAATGCGCAGCTATCTACCTCACCTCTCCAAATCACCGGTGGACGAAACGAAACTGGCAGCTAGGACCACTGTATGACAAATACGCGGTTCTCACAGCTGATAATGATGATGATTCCAGGTCGGAGACTGTCTACCGCTTTCACCCAGCGTAAGGCACAACTGGAACTTTGAAGTTGGAAGCTTGGGCAGGCGGCCGAGAAAATGCTTAATTGACTGAAATGTTGGCACCCAAGCTAAACCAGAGTGACGCGAGGCAAATAATCAGTGATACGGAGTGTGGAAGCTACCAGCTGTGACCAGCAGCTGCCTTGTTCTGGTTCAGCTATTCTCGCTAAAAGGAGTGAACCTAATCGACGGTTACTCCATGGTTTCCCAAGTCCTTAGTGGCGCATTATCAAAACTGACACTTTATTACATCAAAACATCTCCGGCTTTAGAGTACAAGTTGGGCACACATAAGTGCATATCACAGAAGTGTAGACACCTCGGAATGATTGTATTAAGCCAAAACTAAGTCTCTTCCCCGTCCACCTTTATTCTTTTCTTCACAATAAGGCTTTCAAATAACTCATGGTTGTGCGGCAGCGAAGCATCAGTGTTGAACGCTGATGTCATGCTGTCGATGATGATGTTGATGAGTGCTGCACTTTTGGACGATTCCCGTCCTGAAATTTTTTACGCCTCCCTCAAGAATGCACAGCACATTTCAGAAGAAAACTTTGTATCGGCGGTCGAAGTACAGATGAGTAATGTCAACGTGACCAGAATTTTCCGTGGGGAGTGAGTATTCAGACAGAAATGTTTTGTGCAAGTTGTGCAACAGCTGTATCCCCGAAGCATTGTGGAGTCAACCCCACCTGACCAGTTTTGTTGGTGGTTCGTGGAAAGTGAAGGTTACATACACACGTAGACCAAATCGAAATACAATCTGTCACTAAACGTCAACCGCTCACCTTGTTGTAAAGTCCATCATAGCTTGTGGTCCAGTCGGATAGCCCCATTCTTTGATAAAGTCGTTTGACAAAACCCACGGCTTCAGTATCGCTCTCTTTTGTCGCTTCGTTCACAGCTGATAGTTGTCTAGGAGAGCAAAGATTTGCATAAGGGATGTGTCCTGTCCAAGCCACAATGCACTTTCTGTAAAACCAACTAAGTGATATCCCTGTGCATGTAAGCGAACCCAAAGACGGATATTTGGTAAGACACTCACCTCAGACGAGTTTCCAACTTGACCACCTGGTCCTGTGAATCTCTCACCACTTGCTGCAGACCCGCTATGGCGGCTTGACTGCGTTCTTTCATTGCTTCGTAGGCCGCCACCTCGCGTTCAAGCTCATCAATGCGCGCTTCTTGTTCTTTTTGTTTGGATTCTACCATACCCAATGCTTTCTCGCTTAGTTTGAGTTGATGTTTGGCAATTTGAGCCGCATTTCGATGGATTTCCGTTTCGTTTCGTGCCTCGACTAATAACTATGATTGGAGGATAGAAATCGGAAAGCGGAGATGAGCAATGCGGACACATGGTGACTTGGAACGGAAACTGACTAGTGAAACTACATCCCTTCCACACTTAGTGAGCGATTAAAAATAGTGTTCACCAATATGATTACGTAGGTACATTGTGATGCGTGGATAAGAAACATCAGTCATATCAGACTGCTCACACTGATTCTATTTTACTTAACCGTGTAAAGTTTTGGACCAGGTTTTCTTCTCTTCTGTCCAACAGCGTCCCGAGTGGATTAGGCTGAGTGTTTTGTGAATGAATAGGCGCAGTGGTGCTGAGATTATGTAACAGACCACCTAACTGGAACCAAAGCAATATAAGGCAAAGGGGAGAAGGGAATTAGGGCCATTACGAGAAGTTTGGGTGACAGTGGTACTATGTGTCTTTCACGATGGGGCTCGTGTGACTCTCTCTGTACTTGACCGAAGACATTGAACGATATGGCGGACAAGTGGCATCAGTGGCCTTCATGCCATTATTTTCTACTCAGGTTGTCTGACTACGTGTAAGAAGGGTAGACGCCTCGGATGTTCGCGGTAGGCTGGCCCTAGATCTCCGACATGTCCCAGTTCTTAGTTCCTCCATTAGGAGGCTTTATTGAAATAAAACGACATGGTTGTACGGCGCGAAGCGACGGTGTCCTCCTTTGGCATTACTGTCAATGATTATGAAAATGACTAGTAAATCACATACCCATAGGCAACGCATGATGGAATCCGTACGCAAGGGTTGGGAATGAGTGTGTGCGCAGACGTTAACTATGGCCGTGTGCGTACCATATAAGAAAGTAACCAACTTGCATGGTGACCAACTGTTTCTCCTTCAATTCCTAGATTATTTACAGAAATCCATAAACGGTGAACCCAAAGGTCCGAAAGGAAGGTATGAATGAATTTTGGAATTTTGCACTACTAAATATGATCTCAGTAGAGAAAGAGTTGATCGTAGCAATGGAACTGTAGTGACTGTACTTCGACCCTGACCGGACGAATCCCGTGAACGCAATTCGTCCATTCTGAGCTAGGGAGTTTCTCGTAACGCGGTGTAAGGCTATCAGAAGAGCCGAAATTGTTGACTGTTCGAATGTAATGTGACAACCCACGCTGGGCTTGTGCAAACCAACACTACGATTCGGCAAGACATCGGGTGAAATGATGATTTCTAAACGCGGTCAAAACACTTTCCATTTGGTTGAAAACTGCTAGAGAAGCTCTTGACAAGGGTGGTGGTATATAAAAATTTGTTTGGCGTGCAAAGAAATTAGCGGTTCTCTCACGATAACAAATTTATCGTAATTGAACTCGACATTCCCAATAGTTGGATGTTTTATTGCAAGGAATTCTTTAAAGTCAGAACCCTTAACTTGGCGGTATTTCTCCCCAGGTAGTTCCATCGCGTGTGCGTGCAGTAGACTGTGCACTACAACTTAGTACAACAAACCGAATTTGCAGGATCGTGTGAATGGACGCAATGTGCGATTGGGACCTTGATTGAATAAGTTCGGCCTATCTGACCCCTGTGGCTGGCCCATTTAGCTGCACTATGGTGGCCAGTTATACGTGCTTTTTTAGCACAGACCGTGGTCTCCCCGATAAACAAATCTTCCTGAAAGATGAAAGTTGTTCGTTTTGAGGGGATTATTCTATCCACCGCGATTGGAGTGGCTGGACGAGCACCACAACCTTGGATGGATCGGTCGCTTTCATCCATAAATCAAGTATGTTCCATGCTACGCAGAAACTACACACATCCAGAGCGCGGGGATGGCGAAGTCGTTAGCTTCGTTAGCTTCTCTGGTCATGTTGCTTATCTTGATGGTCACGTGCTTGAGGCCGTTCGTGTCATCTCATTGGGCGCTTTTTACAGGATACTTGCTAACTTTATCTCATTTCAACCCCTCCTCAGTCAAGAAATCCGCAAATAAGCTAGTCTTTTATCATTCTGCAGAGTGTAAGTACGGTTTCCTCAACACATCGGTTGATTCGTTCGAATGCTGAGCTCTTATCAGACGTCCGAAACAATGTCGCCTAAAAGGGCAGTTAATCACCTGATGTCATACCGAAGTATGCTACTGACACGGTCAGGCCAAGCTTGAGAATACCAGATTATGCTACATATAAACATGCATTAGACAAATACACTCCATGTGATAGCTCCAGTGCCCCGAGTGAATGCAATAATTTTAAATGTTTAGCCAGGTAGGTTGTTGTACCGAAATTACTGAATGATTTCCATTGCGGTTTCTGAAATACACAAAAATAGACCTTAGTAAAAAAAGACCAGCGGACTAAGTGGAATCTTGGCGTCAAGGAAAACCCCATGCTAACCCCATGACTAATTTGGGTAGCGAATTGGGGCGAACTGAGGAGATACTAGCTTCCATAATCCGTACAGCAGGCAGATTTGGGTTTGTATAGTGCAAGAAAGCCGATTCTTTTTTGAAAAATTGATAAACAACAATTAGAGAGAAGCATCAGAGGTGATGGGGGTTGAATTCCTTTTTAGCGGTCAAAAACAGTGTTTCTATTTTGTCTTCGTTGCGATCATTGTCCACGAAAAGAATTCAGTCAAACGCCGTCATGCCCAATACATGACAATAAGCAAAAAATTGTGTTGCTCTCGATAGCTCTTCTTGGAAGGTACAAAAACCTATCTGAAAGATAATACTTATCCCTCAGAATTGCACGTCCATCACTTTTGACAGGTCACTGCCAAAAGATAGATCACTGTCTGACACTCAGAAAGACGGATCACATACCTGGAGCATTTGATTTGCCATCATCTATTGGATGAGATAGTGCTCTGTTGATCGAGTGCTGAAAGAACAGCGTGATCCCTCTTCAAACAAAGTTGCGCCCTTCATTTTTTGAGCATAAGAAAAATTGTCTACTGTTTCTGGCGATTTATAAAGTACCAAGCGCATTGAAATGTGTCTCATTTATATCTTAAGAAAGTAGGAAGGGGCCAACTCGCAAGCTGTAGCGTATTGAAATGTGTCTCATTTTTATATCGTTAGGAAAGTAGGAAGGGGCCAACTCGCAAGCTGTTTGCTTGAAGATCCAAAAGTCCCCCATTGGCGTGTGCAATGTTATTTTGGACCGATACCGTTTTTTAATTTTTGGAACGGAACATGACACGACATGGTAAAATAAAAGTCAACGCAGTCACAGGGGTGCAACAAGCGGTCAAGACCCTTCTGAATAGAACCCACAGTATTCATCCTGCACGGTACTGGAAACAGTGCATGGCATGACACGCAACTAACCCTAGACTATGTAGCTAAAGTATGTCCGTCACTGTGATTTAAAGCTACACCAAACAAGGCTCGCAAATGATATGCCTTAGTCTGGTATAACACTCGGATAAGTCTATCTTATCGCTGCCCAAATGTTTAAGCACCTTGTCATCAACAAAACCTATTATTCACAAGACTGCCAAAAACTCTTCAATGATCCACGACCGGTTTTTTCTACCTTCGATTTTACGGGGTGGGCACAGTCCCCCATTTTTCATTAGCCTTATGTTCTACTTGAAACCGAAATGAACACAATTTACGAACTAATTCATCTGCAGTCAGTCTTGTCCTTTCGCGTAATAGCATTCCCCGATTTCCTGCCAATCTTATGTCCCGCTTGATGAATAATAGCATCAACGAGAAATTCAGCAAAAGCCTTTTCAAAACAAAACTGATGCGCAACTGTGTGTGGTTCACAAATTGCGATCTTGTTTATTTATCCTCAATCCTCAGCATTTACAATAATTCTTGTCGCATTCTTGTAGCATATCTGTTAAGTGCCAGTTAGGCACCACCGTGTATTTAAAGCCCAGTGTTGTCGACAAATGTGATTGTAAAAGTTAGTTTATCCTCCTGTCTAGAAGAAGGTTCGATCTTTGCGTAAGTTTAAGCCGACATTAAGTGAAATTTGCTGTTTTAGAGACTGGATTTCCTCCGCGTTTACTCGAATACAAGCTGTGAGCGTCACATTCTGAGTTGGTTAGCTTCAACCTTCCGTCTCTTTCAACAGTGTCGGTTCTCGCGCTTATCCTTCTGTGTCTACGTAGCTGTTGTCATTTTATTTGTTAGGCAATCAAAACGTTTGTGAGAGAGATACGTTTGGGCAGGCTACGCATACTTCCTTCGGAATTATCCGGTAAACAAACCCAGATCGGTTCAATGGCATATGTATATGGAAGGTATCAGTTCCCTGGTAGAAGATAAAAATTCGTACTTGATTGCCAACACATCCACAGACAAACTGACCTCAGATTCATTTCTTTCTGCCATATTGCTTGTGTATTCTAACAAAACGTTTTCGGTAAGGTTAAACTGATTGAGACCAGTAGTTCTCCTTTCAGGTCACCTGAAAAAAGAAATTAGGGGTAGTTAGCTGGGCTAATGTATGTAGACATACGGCTTTTGACGATAAAGATTTCCATTAGCTTCACAACTATGACACCTCTGTTCAAACACAACTCAATGTAAACCGGACGCTGGAGAACTTGTGATAAAAATAGCCGTATTCTGTTTTGTTGATTCTTGTCCAGAAGAGTTTTCGTCACCCTCGGTATCTTTATTGATTCTTGTCTAGAAGAGTTTTCGTCACCCTCGGTATCCTTTAATTAAAGGTGCTCATTTTGAAACAGGAAATCTCACGGGTGAGATTAAGAAAACCGTCTAATGAACAAGACGAGGCCTATATTGCGGTGAATTACAATCTGCAGTTGCTATCTAATCAATTCTAAGGTCTTCACTGAGAAGATAATTACTGACTGCACTACTACTCCAAGGTTATTTCTTTAGGTCATCTTCTCACGTTAGATTCCTCAACGAAGCGTATGCGAACCTACAGTGCGTGTTAGTTAGCACTTATACTAGGAACTAGTAAGGATTGTTAAGCAAATTGCTCCATCTCGCTGATAAACACCTCGCCTTCAGGCGTCTATAGAGGATATCAACTTTTATTCGTCTGAAAAACGCTTAGATTCTTATTACGCTCCCCCAATAAATGGCGATAACTTGAGGTGTTCTGAACAACTGATAATCTTTGTAAACAAAATGGGTCTTTCATTGCTTCAGCGTAGCAGCTAAAGCATGAGAAATGGAACCCATATTTGAAAAGTACGCACCTAGTCGTGGTTAAATTATATTATTACGCATTATATTATATATACGCATATTCTTCTGGCCTAGTCTGACCCTATTAATTAAAAGTAAGCTATTCTGATACATCCCGCTTCATAACTACCACCTTCAACATCGTTATCATCATCACTGGCAGTGTATAACACTGATGCTTTGCTGCCGTGCAACCATGGTTTATTTAAAAGCCTTATTTTGATAGTAAGAACAAAACCGGACGAAAACTCTACTTGGCGCGGTGCATATACCTCCGGACACTCATTCAAACAATATGGATAAAAAATGACAACGAAAACACCACTGACATCAATTGGCAGCCATATACTACAGCATCTCTAATCAGGCGCAGTAAGGATCACGTGGTCCCCTCCTTAGAAGGCGAGTAGCACCGACATCACCCAAATGTTTCGTAATCTCTTTCATAACCCTCTGTTTGGTGAAAAATTAGCTGCCTCTCTGAACTGGACGGGAAAATCAGCACTCTTTGCCACACGCGATACATAACCTATCTGCCGCGGCTTCTGGTGCTGGACGCATTCTCAAATTGGAGCTCTATTTTCGCAACTAAGACCCCGCTTTCTAATCGTCTCCTCATGGTTCACTGACACCGACCAAGACGAGCTATGATCCTGAGACAACGACTGTTGACCACCTGAAGATGCCTCAGTTCCGCTGCTCAAACAGGCCAAGTCCTACGGCCGTACAACAAAACAGCCCAAAATGTAGCCCGATACACACGTCACTTGAGAATGATGGATATGCTGCTTCGGCGATATAAGTGTCACAAATAAACAAACGCACTCCGAGCGTTGCAGCTTTACCCATTGACTTCATCTGATACGTTAAGCTCAGAACTGATACAACGCTCAAGATACGCAAAACGTAACGTAACTTCGAGTGCCTCCCTCTGGATTGTTCAGTGATTGCATGTCCATGAGCACAACATTACACTTCGTGGGTGCACATTACATATCAATAAACGGGTTGACCTTGGTCAGTTCATCCAAAAACATCTGCGCATTCTTCTCCTTTACATTTGCACATCTTTAATCGAACAGGTTTTTGTCAGCGGCTATTTGAACACAGTGTTTTGAAGGTCTTCAAGCGTTTGTTTCATTGTTTTATCGATCACGAAGTAAGATATGAGTGGGCACCCATGACGGACACCGCTCTGTGTACGGAAGCTTTTAAAGTGATCTGCGTATACTGTAAAACGTTCCGAATTCTAAAAATACGAAGACTATGTTGTTTTCCCAAATGGAAATCCAAGAATACTGAGACTGTGAGTGGTTGGTACGTAATACGTTGTTCTAGCACCTGATGGAGTGTGAAGATTTGGCCAGCACACTCATAGCACAAGAGAGTCCCGCTTGTTAATCTCATGTCAGAATTTTACGACCTACTACAGGGCGACAGAGCACAAATGACGCCAACAGTTTCGTTATGTTCAGAGTCGGCCAATCACCCGTGATCCTTACGCTAGGTACGAGCCCCTTGTTTTTAAATGGGCACTATCGCCGACCGTCCCAGTTGTCTGAGAACTTTTTTTCTTCCAAAATGAAAGCAAACAGATTAGATAAGCACTGATATTGATTACTAATGATCCGTAGGCACATTTGGGATCACATTTGATGCAATAAAGTCGCTATTACGTACGTACTAAGGAAACGTGTTATTTCTTGTAGTTCTTTTACCAACCTAGTGTCAAAGTTGTTCGGACTTCGATGAAAGGCAGGTGAAAGGCAGAAAAAAGGATAAAATTTGAATTTTTTGCCTGAATCTTGAAAGAAAACGATTTGCTATGTATTTTCTTAAAGGGAGCTACTCACAAGGTTGCTAAAGCCTTTTTGACAACGATCGTTTAAGTAGTTTCCTTTATGAAAATATAATGCGATATCTCGAATATCGTATCAACTGAAATATGAGACGGTCTCTGTGTAGCAGATTTAGCTGACGAATAAACAAGCTATTCAGTTTAGTCTTCCGTGAAAACAAAAATGGCATGCAATTGAGTGTATTTGTCAAAACTTGCTGTCTTTTCTGGCTTGATGTCACAGAGCTCAGCCGACATATCATGACTTTCCTTCTGCCAAACAGTTTGTCGCATCTAAAAATAGTGCACACTTTGAACACTACCTCTTCATCCTCGAATTTCTGTTGCAGCTACGTCTCAGTCAACGCGATAACGCCTGTTTTTCCCCGCTGGTTTATGTATTGAAGCCCGTCTTGGTTATCAGACTGCGTAATTTATTATACAAAGCTCGGAGAGTACATTTTTCAAAGATCTATGGAGTGACACGACCAGTCTACACTTTAATGTCTTCCGTGCAACCTGAGCGCTTTTTGCTTTCAGTTTGTAAACCGCTTCCAATTAACACTCCAAGTTTCCCGGTAATTAATTGTCCGCACATTCTTTCAACATGTGCTGCATTGATAATACTCATATTCAGTGCTTCGAAGTATTAGTTCTTAAGCTCGTAGTATAGCTGTTGCTTCTTACTTTCCAGTGAAAGACAAACCGCGCGAATCACTTTAACCCCCCATCCACTTAAAACTAGTAATCTTCATACTATACTTCCTACCACGTCATTCTCGCGTCTCTAATGTCCGCTTCATGCGACTGTGCCCTTATGCAATATTTTTCGCACTGTTTCTGGATCGGATCACGGAGGGATAAGTCGCACGGTAAAAATCTCTTCTTGTCGATACCACTGTTTTATCTGTCTTTAAAAAGCTGTCGGTAGCGTATTATCATACATTCTCTGGTCCAATATCCTTTTGATCAGCGTTCCGCGTTCATCAAAAAACCTCTGTATTCCTGCTTAGTCATCTTTCTTCCTGAATCTTTCGAAACTGGCCCGAGTCTTCTGGGTCCCACAGTGACTAGCCCTCCACCGTTTGTTTGTTCGGAGAGGTCAGTTTCTTCGTAGCTATTTCGTTCACTTCTTATTTGATTCCGATTTAATCCTTCGTGATCCACCAACCACTATCCACTAAATTAAGAAAACCAACATAATCGTGTTGGAAGCAAATGGAATGGCTGCAGGCAGATACTCCCCTTAAAAGGGATCTGCTGGATTTTCGAAAATTGCAGTCCTGTATGCAGTTCCTTGCCTGCCTAAAAAATCGTCTCTATCGCCGGAAGACGCCACAGTTAAGGATGCGATCCACTTCGCACTCCATCTTCAGGAGGGTGAAACATGTGTTTCTGAGCGATAGACTTGTGGTAGTTTTGAAGTCATTTAAACTTCATTGAATATCTTCACAATGGAGTACCCAGGTAGTCTTTGTTGCTCGTTTCACAAAAGAATATCAATGTGCCATTGATATTAGAGGGAAATTATGAATCCCCAGTTCAGCTATTTCATGATGTGTGAGCTTGAATTTAAGCACGTTTAACTTTGTTTGGCCATCAAATTTGCTACGTTAACAACCAAGGTCATTCAATAATCAAGCTTCAGTTCAGTCGGTTCATCAGTCGATCATCCGTCACTAGTAGCAGTGGAGAGCACTTTCGGCACTTCCCAATCGACAGCAAAAAGCCTTCGCGTTTGCTCCTCGGCAGAATTTGATGAACCACACAGGCGACTACTTCCTGTACTCTTCGTTCATATGTAGTCCGTAAGGTCCTGTGGGCTCAACCTTTTGGAATCCATGTTGATGATTGGCAAAAATGACGGAAGAATTAACGTTAGATAGTTAAAGTTGAGCAGATGGTTAGTACCCGGAATTTTTAGGTAGCAGTGATTTCTGGTATCAGTAATCGTGGAAGTGAACAGATACACAGTATGAGGTAATCGTGCTGCGGAGACGACTGAGGTGGAGGGCAACTAGTACGACCGTAGGTTCTTTCGGCGAAACGGTTTGAGTCAACTTGGCCGGGACAAGAGGAGGGACTTGGTTGGTCTCTTCGGTGGGGGAGAGAAAGTGGGCAACTTGAGCTGGTCTTCTATTCCAGA
>CM030373.1:20491093-20640033 GCA_003604175.2 Clonorchis sinensis | reverse complement strand
AAGGCAAGCCGTGATAGCCATTAAAAATATGAATTCCGCCCTCAGAGCAGGTCGTGGGTACGCTCAGTCATATTTTCAGCGAACTGTGACTCTTCCGTGATTCTCGGATTTCAATAAACCCCTTCAAATATGAAAACTTTGTGTTTCCTTTGTTTAAGCTATGCTTTCAGAGAGGGTGTGCTCCAGAGGCTATACGGTATCGATCGTGAATCCCTGATTGGTCCAGTATCTGATTGGCTCGGCTCCGGTGGGGTCAGTGGCTTTTTGTTTGCTGTATTGCCTAAAAGGGGACGTTGCCAATTGGGCAATCGGAAATCACGTTTATCCTCCAGCTATAGCATCCTTTCGGTGCTTAACTGCCATGCCACCAGAAGGGAGTACGAAGGTTGAGATATTGCAGGGCGGAGAGAGAGGCAGAGGTCGGGTTCGAAACACGAACCTTCCAGTCAGTAAATTAGTGCCGCAACCAGTGAGTCATCTCGCTCCAAACTCACGTTTACCTTCGACGGAATACTCAGTCAATTGGATGAAGGGGGTTTCTCCAGTTGGTGTCACTATTGACCGATGGTGTTGTTAGCTTTTAAGGAGTTGGTCTTACCTTGGGTCCTCTGTGGCCTGGTAACCCGTCGGGCGTAGTATCAGGTGTCCTGTGACTTGGGCCAGACGTGGCGTCGAGCCGCTTGAGAATTATTGAACAACCAGCGTCAACAACCGGGTCCGTCCCCACAGACGTCGCTGCCTTCTGTTCACTCGATTTTAAGAGGTTTACCTGTCGTGTTTCATGTTCGATAGCCGAGGAACGTAATATAGGTAATGGGTATCAAGCTTCAGATATGCGTCATCGGTAGGTTCCACAAGCGCGGTCCATCTCGAAATTCGCCACTACTCCGACCGCGGTTACTGACCCTCATGGTGGTGCGCTGGCGACCTCTGCCTTTTAGGTCGTTACAAATTTGATGTGTCTTGGTTGATTACACTCGATTAACGTGTAACGTCAGTTCCGTAAGCAACGAGCTAAAGTCCGCTCACCACAGTGTCAGCAATTCATGTGATGTTTGCTGTGCCTTGGGCCGAGTCCATTCCCACATTTCTCACAGAAACTTCACGGTTCCTGCTTCTTGGAGTGATAAGTGGCTGACCGGTCAGTGACATGCCAAGCGTCAGTTTGACCCCTATTGGTAGAGCTATACCTACATGTCCAACCCTGTGCAGCGTCAGGGCTCTGGGGTTTGGGTCGTGAAGCCGTCAGGAACTGAAAGGAAATGTGGTGGTTGACCTGATTTCTCGTTGTTAGTATAAGCTTGAAACAATAGCACGACGGCCAGTGAAATAACGGTAGTAGCTTCTCGATAGCTTGGGTCACGGATAACGAATGTAGGAGAGCTACTTTGACTACCGTGTACGGTGGCAAGGTTTTGACCATTTCATCAAGGCTGAATTCACGGCAGCTTGAGGGAGAATGAAGTTATGTCGTTTATCATCTTTTCGTCCAACTTTTCAGCTCACAAACCGCGCATCGAGATGTAATGGCTCCAACTGCCACAGCTTCGTCCACCGAAGATAGGGATAAGAAGGAATGGGAGCCACGTGTCAGAGGCGATGACCCAATCTATGCACTGACGACAAGTGGATATATTCGTCCACACCCTTTCGGTCCCTAGCTGCCATGTCACCCGAAGGAAGCACGAGGGCTTGAATACTATCAGGGTGCCCAAGCCTAGACAGGAGAAGTAGAGAGGCAGAATTCGGGTTGGAACCACGGACCTTCCGACCAGTAATTTCGCGCTCCAAAAAGGTCGTTCAGCTGTAGCACCCTTTCGGTGCCTAACTGCCATGCCACCGGAGGAGAGCACGAGGGCTGGGATGCTGCCAGGTTGCCCAAGCTTAGACAGGGGAAGTCGAGAGGCAGAGTTCGGGTTTGAACCACGGACCTTCCGACCAGTAATTTCGCGCTCCAAAAAGGTCGTTCAGCTGTAGCACCCTTTCGGTGCCTAACTGCCATGCCACCGGAGGAGAGCACGAGGGCTGGGATGCTGCCAGGTTGCCCAAGCTTAGACAGGGGAAGTCGAGAGGCAGAGTTCGGGTTTGAACCACGGACCTTCCGGGCAGTAAGTTCGCGCTCTACTGAGCTATCTCCCTCCGATAAAACACTGACATCTTTCGTTTGCTTTCCGTGCACAGTAGTCACGTCTTTGATCCATGAAGTAGGACAGATCGAACCGCGACGATCTACACTATAGCTTTGAGAGTCAAGCTGATGTCAGGGCGCCACAAATACTGCTCTGGCCTTCCCAGTTTGAGAAGTGGTTTCGTTTTCCTCCAGTCCGCCGGGACTTATGCAGCTGTCCAGGTAAACAAACTTATCCACTCCATCGATCGGTTCACTTGTAAGCGTGAATCTTTCGTTTGATCTCACCCAAATATGCAACAATACTTGACACCGCAGCTTCAAAGCGCACACCGAACTGTACAACAGAAATATTTTGTTTATTGAAAATAGTTAGCGTGTCTAAAGGGTTTGATCCAGCGAGAGCAATATCATCAGTGTACTCAGTGCCCGTGAGGGAACTTTCCGGGAGTATTTCGATCCCCGATTGGCTAGAGGCAGATGAAGAGGACTTATGAAGAGGACATCATATCCATTACGAGCTTAAAGAGGAGGGCTGACAGGTGCTATCCTTAACTGGCACCACTAGATTTGGTGAGATAAGGAGAGAATTTGCCATAGATACGTACGCGCCCACCGTAGGAGGCATATAAAGCCTTCATAAGAGACAAGAATTTAGAAGAGACACCCTTCCTCGCCAGACATTGCCACAGTTTGCTAATCAACTGAGTCAAAAGCAGGTTTTAGATCTAGAAATGAGACCATCATTGATCGTCGGACAGTGGCGCAGTCCCATTGATTGCCTCAAGGTGAAGATATGATCAATGCAACCACGGTCAGGGCGAAACCCAGCTTGATCCTCGCGAATCTGACTCTGCTGATGACGAATCAACCTGCGCAGGATAATGTTAAAGAACACCTTGGAAGCTGTAGCCACTAGAGTGATGCCCCGGTGGTTTCCACACGGTGTTCCGGCACCCTTTTTGATTATGGTTATCACCGTCGAGGCGCTCCATTCTGCTAGAATTTTCTCATTCCAGACATTCAGGAATAGGGTCGTTAGGTTAGCCACGATGGACGCGTCACCTTGTTTGAAAGGTGCAATATGTCTAGATGCTTTACTCCACAGAAGCAGCGGAATTGCAGGCTTAACTTCCGTCGACAATGGCAACTTGGTATCCAGGTCCCACTCGGGCCCAATCTTTCCAGAAAGTAAGTTGATGGTCCCGAGCTGACGGTTGTTCAGCCCATCGTTCAAGATGACGTTTCTGTGGATGGATTGGGGAGGTGGCTTCACTGATACCTACCCTCAAACCAGCTAATCGGATTATCCGGGTACGATTGATTCCCGTTGCAAAAGCCTTCTTTATTTGCCGGGCTTTGGCGATCCACCAGCCCTCTCTGTCACTCTTTGGGCTCTTCACTACTCGGTGCTTGAGGGACCTGCGCGCACCATCACAGTCGTTTGTTGTTGTTTTAGTTTTCCTGGCTTTAATCAAAGCTTGACGCAATCCAGTGTTCGTTGGGTTGTGCAAGTGACCTCGGCAGTCAGTAGCAAAGGCCATCAGCATGGCTTCTTTGACCTTTCTCGAATCGTCATCCAAATCACTATTGTTCCCTGTGAGTTCTGGGAGCTTCTTAGCAAACTCAGCTCGATGTTTTTTATCTACAGGTAGGCTTTTCGGCTGATGAACTGGATGCCTTTGCGTCAACGGGCGCGTTCCAGAAGGAAAGTGGATAGATACACGTACCCGTACTATACGGCGATCTTGTATCGAAGCTCTCCACCGGTCCAACTGAGTCCACGGCCGGTTTGCATTTGATGGCTTCCGACCCATACGGTGTGAACGCTTGTAGTGAAATTTTGTGCTGGCTGGAAACAAATGATTTTCAGCATATAAATAAAGCTGTTCCCCATTGTTTGTGCGGTGAGCGTCAGCCGCGAATCGACCACCAAGATGGGCTTGGTGGTGGACTTAATCGGCCAACCCGAGCATTCATATCACCTGTCAGAATCACTATATATGTACTTCTCGCTGACCGGAGAAATCATGACAAATCTCGATAGAAGTTATGTTTCTCAGCCGCAGAGCTGCCGTCTAAGCGTATGCCTGCGCACTAAACAAACACAGTTTACCTCGTCGAGGTGCATTGATGTTGATTGAACCAGTCAACCTAACAACGTAAACACGACTGTTTACTGGAATCCAGTCCAGTAAGGCGCCCTCATCCCTTGGGCTAAGCAAAACTCCCACGCCTTAAATACCACGAGTCATTGGATCAGGAACACCAGGCACCCGGAGAGTATAGTCGGATACATCGTGGTTCGTCCCTAGTGGTTTGCTACGTATGACTGAACTGGGACCTTGTATGAGTGTAATAAATATAAATAAATCGTTCAGCTGTAGCACCCTTTCGGTGCCTAGCTGCCATGCCACCCGAAGGAAGCACGAGGGCTGGGATACTGCCAGGTTGCCCAAGCCTAGACAGGGGAAGTCGAGAGACAGAGGCAGGGTTCGAACCACGGACCTTCCGGTCAGTACGCTCGCGCTCTAACCGCTGAGCTATCTCGCCCCCTATCAGAAGAGAGAACAAGGTCTGAGCCAGATGTACCTTCAGCCCAGTTTGACACAGTACGGACGTTAAAAGCAGCAATGTGGAGCAGACCTCTTGAATTCAGTGAGGATTTATTCTGATTTATTTTACTGAACTTTAAGGTTCTGAGTTCCAACCAGTATACCCCACAGGATCATCGCAGCACTGACTCCCAACCACCACGGCAAGATATCACTTTTCATTTGGGGATCCAGCAAAGACTGGGGAGTAAATCCGCAAAGGCAAATTGGAAAGTCCATTTGGTCAAACAGCAGACCAAAGTGGATGAGGGTCTGAGGCCGTTCTTCAAAAGCGTGTCCACAAGAGAGAGAGAGAGTTGAAATCAGTCACTGAGTGATCCACGTTTGTAATGCTTTGGGGCGCCTCTGTAAGCTTGGAACTCCTAGTCATCGGGCTTTTAGTTGAGTGGAGAGGGGATGCCATTATGTTATTGTTGTTTTGAGCCACTGACGGGTTTCAAAATATTGTTTTTTGTTCGAGTCACCGGGTGGCCGACTACTCAGTAGATAGAGTCGTTGAGGCAGTAGAAGATTACTCTATCTCTTGTTTTTCTGTGGTACCGAACGAGCGACTTCCTGGCGAGAGCTGATTTCAAGTTCAGGTTGTCTGAGATTTGTAAGGTTTTGGTTGGAACCACTAGTTCTCTTTGTGTTTGATTGTGTCAAGTGCAGCGATTCGGCGTGTTTATCGCGTAAGCCAGTGACAGTAAGCTAGGTAGCAAGGAGATGGGAAATTTTGCACATTTGACTGTCGAAGTGACCGGCTCTTACTGAGTTGGCAGCTGCCCATTATTTTTGTCCAGCCTCTTCTATTCACTTACCTTTGCCGATTACCACCACCAGGAGTGTTCGCCGTCTCCTGTCAGAGCTCTGGATCTCCAAACCATCTGGTTTGATGGTATTCCACCCATTTGGTTTTGTAAATATGCTCCTGAACTTTCTCCAGTCATTTCAAAGCTTCTTCCTCAAACCACTCACTGGTGTCTCTCCTTGAGAGTAGAAAATTCATTTGTCTTCTCCATCGTAAAACGTTACCCCATCTCTGACCTCAGCAACTTGCGGCCCGTCTTTATTATCCTCATTTTGTCCAGAGTTCTTGAGGCACTTTTGGCCAAACTACCCTGCGGTCTTAAAAACAACCTCTCTTTTGGATTACCAGCAATATGGCGCCGCCTTTCTGCGGCGCACACGTTTCACACTTTTGGTTTTCCTCTTCGGACTCTCTGAAACGAATGTGGTTTCTCTCGATATTTCGAAGGTATCTTGGCAAGCTGCCCATGTACGAGCTTTATCCGAATTTGATCACTTTGATTGAAAGTTTCCCGCACAACCGCCCTATGCAACTACGAATGGATGACGTTATCTCCTAGATTCAGGAGACCAGTTCTGGAACTCCCCAAGGACCTATGCTCCCCTCCAACGCTGTTCTTCATTTATATGAATGATCTCTTGCCTACTGTTACCTCTTCTATCCATACCTTCGCAGGCGACACCACTGTGCACTTCTCTTCCTCCTCCCAGCGCTCTGCTTCACCTTGCTTATGATAACCGAACACAAGCCATTACTGCCCTAAACACCTACCTGGCCGGAATTCTCGACTGGGGCTCGTCGAACTCAGCAATGTTCAACCGTTGAATATTCCTCCGTGTATCCGTCTTTTGCAACCCCATTCCTAATCTAAATCTTTTGATAGCATCTCTACAATTTTTCATCCTTCGTCGTTCATTCCTCCTGGCCAGTCTTTTATTGACACCGTCACATGTCAGGGTCCTTGCGGTGCGAGCATCTAGGAAGGTTTCTTTCCTTTTTCGGGCACGTATATACTCCACCCTGCCCAAATTCTCCCTTACAAATCCCAAATTTGGCCTACCCCGGAATACGGTTGCCATACTCTTCTCGATATTATCTAACATAAATTGTACGTCCCGCCAACATCTCTTTATCGACTTATAACCCGCAAACACATTATCGGAACGTAACATCTTGTGCTTTATTCAACCGTTGCTACCACGAGAAATGTTCTTCGTGGCTTACATATATCCTTTTGCCTATCTTTCTATGGGGTGACACGTCTTTGCTCATCTAATCACCCGTGTCATGTCACCACCGCACTTTGTATAACAGTGCTCTTCCATCTTTCATCCAATAACATCCTGCCTTTGGAACTCTTTACCACTCTGTCTTCGCTGACTCATCATCATCGTCGACTGCATTACATCAGTCTTCAACACCGATGCTTCACTGTTGTACAACATGATTTATTTGAAAGCCTTATTGTAAAGAAAGGAATAAAGGTGGATGGGGAAGGGACTTGGTGCTAGCTTACTACAATCAATTCGAGGTGCCTACACCTCCAAACATTCACTCAGGCAATCTGGATAGAAACTGACAACAGGAACGCCACTGACATCGGTTGGCAGCCATATCTTGTAGTGTTCTCCAACCAGGCGCAGTGGGGATTATGCGGTCCTTATCCTGGAAGGGGAGTAGCACCGACAGCAACCAAGCGTTTCGTAATCTCTTTCATACCCCTCTTCCAGGTCAATGGTTGGCCACCTCTCTGCTTACGCCACTCTGAATTGGGCATGAAAAACAGCACTCTCTTCGGTAAACGATGGTTAGGCGTACGCAACACATGTCCCAACCAACGCAGCTTATGGTGCTGGACACATTCTTCAGTGGGAGTATCCGTTGCACAACCGAAAACTCGCTTTCTAACTGCCTCGTTACGGATTCGCCGACACCAACCCACACGAGCTATGGTTCTGAGACAACGATTGTCGGACACCTGAAGACGTCCCAGTTCCGCTGCTCGGACAGGTCAAGTCTCACCCAACAACAGCCCGCACTGTACTGGAGCGATACGTCCCTTGAGATTCAGGGGCACCACTTTGACGCCATAGGTGTCTCAAATTAGCAAACGCAACCGAGCCTTGCAGATTCGTGCATTTACCTCATCTGTCACACTACAATCAGAACTAATACAACTTCCAAGATATGTGAAACGCTCCACAACTTCCATTGCCTCTCCCTGGATTGTAAGTGGCGCGTTCAGTGACTGCATGTCCACGAGCATGGCCTTACACTTTGTGGGTGCAAACTGCACAAAGGACGGGATGACTTTGGTCAGTTCATCCAAAACACTTGCACCTTCTCCTCTTCGAAGATGAGAACGATGTCGTCTGCATACTCCAGATCGACAAGGTTTTCTTCTCAGGCTATTTGAACATCAGGGTTATGGAGACCCTCCAGCGTTCGTCTCATTATCTCATCGATCACGAAGTTGAAAAGGAATGGAGAGAGTGAACATCCCTGACGGACACCGCTTTGTGTACGGAAGCTTTTGGAGAGCTCTCCATACACTCACGCCCGGAAGTCTTGAAATACAAAGAGCTTATTATGTTCACGAACTTCCGGGGCATTCCTTAATGGGCAAGCGTGTCAAGCAGAACAGACCGGTCAACCGAGTCAAATGCACCTTGGAAATCCAGGAACACTAGAATTGTGGGTCAAGTATGGCGTTGTTCTAGCACCTGACGGAGTGTGAAGATTTGGTCAACACAACCTCTACCAGGCGGGAATCCCGCTTTGCTCTCGAGTCAGTGTTCCACGAGCCACCGTAAGGCGACGAAGCACAAGTGACGCCAACAGTCTCGTTACAACCGGGGTCAAACTGATCCCCCTGTAGTTACCACACTCACGAGCCCCTTTTTTGAAAATGGGTACTATCATTGACTCTCCACAGTTTTCCGGGACAGACTCAACTTCCAACTATTCACAAACCGAGTTGATGTCACTCGCAATCCACCTTGAGGTTTGTGTTGGTTCAATGTATGATTTTGTGTTGGGAGTTTAACCATGGAGCCTCCACTTTTCTGCAACTCACGTCTGAGTAATAAAAAATTGTAATCGGTATAAGTATGAGGGAATTGCTGAAACCGTTTAGCGCCTCGAGAGTGTAGCTACTTCCCAATGCAGATCTCACTGACATCTTGCCAATTGGTTTTGGGATGCCCTTACTACCGCCGCGGTGTAAAGTTATACATCATGATTGGACAAACACACCACCCAATCTTGTTGCAGCGCAACAAGTGGAATTAGTTATTAAGTATACTCATACGGGTAGTTGGATCGCTTCTGCTGGAAATATTGCCGACGGAGTAAGTGCTATAATAAGGAAAGCTCGTTCGGTCTTCCTTTACTTATGATGCCACCCTGACTGGTCAGCGGTAATACGACCGGTACTGCTGTTTGTGCGTGAAACTTGGTAACTATGCGCGGAACATATGAGATGACTACTTGCTTTCGACCGTTGATGTCTAGGTAGTATTACACATTTGTAGCAAAAGCACCATGTCCGAATGCTGACCTACGTCGCATGGTGTTCGAGACGCCGTCTAGCAGATGCTGGATTGAAAGGTTGACACGTCAGTTATATTGGCCTTCATGTGTCGCTTATGCCCAAAACCGTCTAGCTAGGCAAGTTTTATTTGTCTCGCCAGGATCGGGGTGGAGCAAAGCAACAGGTGGACAGACTATGGTGTGTTAACTAAGTATTAAAAGCCTCATTCACGTTTTCAGTCACGGTAGTGTATGTCGTCTGTTATGGTTGAGAGCTGAAGACCTACTTGGTGTCCAGAGACCTTAGGCGAAATGGCCAAATTGTGAAAGCAGTGGTTCTTTACTATTCCCTTATTCACCCCGACTTCTTAAATTCCCCCTTGAATTGTCCTCTGAACTTTATCGCCTTTCTTTCATGTTTCGTCTTGGTGGGCTGATTTCCCAATCGGTCGTCTTGTTGCAGTTTTCACGTTCAAAATGTAAAGTACTACCGCAAGGTTCTGACTAAACCACCACAGCTATTCGTGGAAATGGTGGTGCATTTACCAGCCTGTGTAGTTGTATCACTTCAGGTGGCACTAGTTGTTGACGCTATAAATACTGGGACCGTTGAAGCTTGCTATGCCTTTCTCTAGCATAGGCGGGGGCGATATGGCTCAGTGGTTAGAGCACGAATTTACTGGCCTGAAGGTCCGTGGTTCGAGCCCGACCTCTGCACCTCGAATTCCCCTGTCTAGGTCTTGGCAACCTGACAGTATCCCAGCCCTCCTGTTTACTTCTGGTGGCATGGCAGTTAGGCATTGAGAGGGCACTACAGCTGGACGACGACTAGCATAGGCGTCTCAAAGATCGATGTGACTGGCCCATCAGTAGGTGGGGTGTACAAAGTGGTTCCTCGTCTGAAGTCAGCACTGTACTTTGAAGACAAAAATAGCTTGTTTTTTACTATTGATATTATAGGAGCATTTACCCGAAATTGCTGGAATGCGACGAATGTCTTTTGGCCTGTCCAATCTAATAATAACCCCTCTGGCTCATCCGTTCGCGTCGTCAATCGTCTCTGACTTGCTTGCTTGTCTATAAATCGGGCAGCATGCAGTTGAGAATAACCCTAGATATTGTATGGGATAAATGACGCGGTCAAATGAATGCAAGCCGCGTTGACAAAGAGCGTCACATTCCAGATAACTAGAGCTGAGTGTGCAATGGAGGGCAGAGAGATCACCATCAAAGACAGCAACATCAGTGTTGACACTGATGCTTCACTGCCGTACAAAAGAGCATGGAGAGCTTTCTTTAGAAGCAACTCTTTTAAAGCTTTGTTTGTCTCGTCATGCTTTATCCTTTGAAGTAGTTCCTAGCTGCGAAATACCACAGTAAAACGCGTGATCTGGAAGTTTGGAAAACACTCTTAGCTGTGGCTCTGTATCGTGGGCAAGACTGAGATATCATATAGCTGCCACCTTAATGCTTGAATGTAATCATCGGCCTGGGGTGTTGTGCAGTTTGTGACACCGCTCTATCTGCTCTCTGAGCAAGAATGCACCGTTTTGTTTCTACTTGTACATTCTTTATACCACACCCCCTGCTGTTGCTTGCTACGGCATCATCACTCACGGCTATCAAAATGAACTGCAGGTAAACCCCCGGAGACCTGTTGCTAGCCATTAGCAGCAGATGTGGTGCTGCCCAGATGTGGTGCATACCAATGAAGGCCTACACTAAACACCTGTTAGCCATCCAAGCGTCGTGCGCATCTGTCAGGTTTTTGAAGCTCCAGTATGCTGTCACAATTCCTCCACCGTATTACCGTACTGGTGTTCCTGGGCCTGGTCCATTAGCACATCGTTAATTTTGCAGGAGATAAATATGTCCACTTGTACTATCATCCGCATGATAGCTTATCGGGTGTGTATTTATGCATACGTACGCACACCTTATTGCAGTGTGTTGCAGAGTAGTATGATTTAGTATGTAATATGGTATAATTATATCATACTACCGTATTTCGATTATCATAATTTAATATAGTTGTGTACATATTACATAACGAAACATCTTCGTTAGGCAGACCAAGGATTATCCAAACAGGCATTACCATGTTAAGTTTTGGCTGCCACAATTTCCGTGCACATTAGTCCGCATGCCAGCTGGATGGACGTTTGATGCTGCACGCAGTATCCTTGTAAACCCTCTGACTTTACCTCAACCTATGACGCAGAGCGTTTGGGTCAGCCGTTGTGACAATTTGACCGTTCACTCTGATGCTTTCCTTCCACAGATGAAACGAGCGAGCTAGTAGAACAGTACACTGCAATCTCATTCTTGGCCAATGTCGCTTCGTGACTCCGCCCATTATGATGAAACGGATGAAATTCGATCTTTCCTAACGGGTATTTTCATTCTACTACTGCTACTCACGGTAACGCTGGAATGTAAAACCGTCCCTTGCCTGAGTTCTTCAGGTGGGTCTGCTCCAATCTTACATTCAGTTTCCTCCACTAGAAACCTTAAATTGGAGTCGAAGCTTGTATTTAGGCAACAAACCTTTCTCATTGAAGCTGGCAACCACCGATGATCCAGTGCATCAACTAGTCAACCACGTTTTTGAGATTCTTGCCCGTGAACGTTTGGGCTATAGAGATGTTTCGTTTGTTTATTTGGAGACTGACGATACTGACACCGATGATACCATACGCCGAGAAATAGATCAACTCAGATGCAGTGATGAAAAGGTGAGTTTTCTGCCGAGGGTGATGTCCACTCTTTCTGCTGCTTGACCTTTTAGCGCATCGAATTTTACAGCTTCGTATCCCACGCCACTAATATCCTGGATTTCCAAGAACGAACGATTGTGGCTCCCTCTCGAAATCCTATGGAAGCACTGAATCTTAAATCTTGCATACTAAAGATGTCAGTCTCAAACTTCATCATTCGATCGTTCAGCTGTAACACCCTTCTGGTGCCTAGTTGTCATGCCACCCGAACGAGGCACGAGAGCTGAGATACTGCCAGATTGACGAAGCCTGGACAGAAGTCGAGATGCAGAGTTTGGGTTCGAACCACGGACCTTCCGGTCAGTAATGTGCGCTCTAACCACTGAGCCATCTCGAGTCGTTCAACATTTGAAGCGCAGACAAATCGACAAGGTTTGGCCCATTGGCGAATAACTGATAGCAAATCGATTAAGTGTTCTCATTTCAAGACGACTTGCCACGTCGATTACACACTGCTCCTTTTTAAGGGTAAGCTATTGGCCATTGACTGTGTTCAGCACCTTAATAATATACATCTAAAACTTGTCAACATGTATGAAGATGAAACTGACAACGATCCGCTATGTTCGATTTGATGGAGCTCACAAATGTGGTGTTTTAGCGTTATTAACTACATACTCCCAGTTTCAACCTTTTGAAGCTGGAGCATAATGCTGCATTTCAGACTAGCTAGGGCTACCCACAATAATGCTGTGGGGGAATAGATAACCCCGAAAATCCACTGAACGCCGCAGTCAATAGGGATTGACACTGTTCAAAAAGGCCATCTCTGCAGGACATCCCTCCGATGGAAACGGTTCAACTACTCGGACAACCGAAAACCTAATTCCAGCGTGAGGGAGGAATTGCAACACTGTGTGATCCAGATTCCTCGCATGACTCGAGGAGTACCGCTTTCTTCATTTGAGGATTGATAAACTTCTAAGGGGGAACCGCCGTGTACACGTGACTTTGGAGAACAGAACGTATTTTAAACTTATTGGCATCTCAATGTCTGGATAAAGGAGTACTCACCTCTTTAGGATCAGAAGTAGATAATGGGCAAACTACCTGCGACAGCTTTGCTTAATCTAGGCCACCACGGACATCGACTACCAGATATTTTCTGGCAGTGGGTTGTCTTGGTATCCATTTATCCGCCCTCAATCTCCAAAACTACCTTGTGACTCTTTCTGGCTAATTCAGCCTCAACTTATTCTGTTCCTCCTGTTACAACTACCTCTTGAATACAAGCTCGTAACTGACGGTATCGTTCAAGGCTTTGCCCTCTAACCATACTCAGATTTCTGATTTCCGGCGGGTTTTTTTATCTCACAGTGTTATTTGATGATTTACGTTGCAGGTCGAACGGACTGTTTTATCCGTACCAACAACTGATCGAACAATTTTTCGTAATGCACTACTATCATAAGGTTGCTGAAAATTCTTCGACAGCCCACGACTGGTTTCGCCCTTCTTGGGGCTCATCAGGTAGGCGCAGTCCCCGAGTTTCCGTCAACCTTATGTTCTATTTGAAACCAAATTGCACGGAATTAGCGAGATACATTCATTTGCAAACGAATTTGGTTTTGCGAGAGACTCACCTGGAACCCAGCTAAATCTCTCGTTTGTGATGTTTCCAGGCAACTGAATGTGCTGCACCAGGTCGCCTCATGTTTTAGCTGCTACGATATTTGAGATATCGCGATACATGTATATTCGTAATGCACTACTCATATGGTTGCTGAAAATTCGTCGACAGCCCAGGACCGGTTTCACCCTTCTTGGGGCTCATCAGGTAGGCGCAGTCCCCTAGTTTCCGTCAACCTTATGTTCTGCTTGAGCCCAAACGAGAGATTCAGCTGGGTTCCAGGTGAGTCTCTCGCAACACCAAATTCATTTGCAAATGAGTGTATTTCGCTGATAGACCAATTCTTTATCTATCTTTTGGGTCCTATAATCCCCGACATACGCTGTTTTCTGTTTTATGTTCCCTCCTAGCTGCAGTAGTGTACCCAATGTACATTTGAATTTATTACTTTGGATGCCCGGTGGTATTGACGTCAACAATTGGGCACCACCCTCGAGTATCAGTGACCATGGTCCTCTGGGTCCCACACGTCAGTGGGAATTTAGAACACAAGCTGAGGTAAGTACGCATACATGTTGTGAATTCCTTGTAATTGGGTACGGTCCATGTCGGTTGCAGTTTTCATCGTTCGAGCGTTTGTTCTAAACGACCTGTACAAGAGGAGGGCATTTGTCGACTTGCAAGATGCGCATCAGGTGTAACCATCAAATGCAGCTGTTTGGAAGGTATGATGTCCTTGAATGACGGCTCTGGCATGTGTAACAGCAATTACTAGGCGCGCCGACAAAATGATCCTGCAACCTGGGCGTTAGTTGAACGCTCCAATTTTTCCTCATTGTTAGACGAACCTGTGACATCCGGGACTTGTCGTAACTCTATAGGCTCAACATTGGATTGCCATTAATATGACCCTCCTTTGAGGGTTCCATTGCCACAATTCCGAAAAGGTTTGTTCATATTCACACCACTCTCGTTTGAACGGTCGTCCTCCTGTTCTGGCGTAATTATTCCGGTGAGTCCACACCAAAGGAAGCACTGGACTTGAGTTTCGTTCTTATTAGAGCTCATCAGCAGTGCATATCTAGTGGCCGTGACGGGATTTGAACCCCGGACATCTGACATGCGAGGCGAGCGTGTTGCCACTACTCCAACAACGCACGTCGGACGCATCTGAATTTTCACGTCTGCACAGTCGAACGTGTTCACGCTTGAGCGATGTGGTTGGTGTGCCCGACTCATCGAACGACGACCCAGTAACTGTCCTGGTTGTGTCCGAAATTGTGGCCCACTTCGGAGCATCCCCAAATTCAGTTATTTTCTGTTCTGAGGAGGGCGAGACGATTCTAGCCTTAGCGTTCAGTTGTTCTTATATTCTACGCATTCACAGACGAAGTGTTCCTTTGATTTTCTCTCGTCAGTAAGGATTGGATCTACCTTTTATTTCTCGTCGGAACAGACGGCATTTTCAGTTCCTACTTTCACACTGAAAGACACAAGGAAAGTGTGATTTGTCCGCTAAAGATGACATATGTGGTTGAACTAGTCCACGAGTTAGCGTTCGCTGACTGCGTCGCAAAGGGCTGTCTATGTAAACAAATACACTCATTTGCAAATCAATTTGGTTTTCACGAGAGACTCAACTGAATCGTTCGTTTATGCTATTCCTCTGTCTGTTTACGTTTCGTACACTTCTCTATATTCGGTTGCTTAGATATGGCATATGTGCATGTTAATCAAGACTGCAGTCTTTAAGCAGTTTGACTGGGCTTCATTTCCTTGAAGACCAACATACTGCTCTGCTACTGCTGTACTTGCCTGTTTCACTTGAGGAATGAATAGTATTGAGGGCAACTTTTGAATGGAACCCTGGAGCGAAAACCACACACAAGCATGATAGGTGGATTCCCAATCTGGAGGTCGACCGTGTGCAATCTCTGACGGCTCGTTGTACGTTCACAGGGCAAAATCATGGCTGATAGCTGTACTTCCGAGAGACCGACCACACCGTCCATACCAAAAAACCCTATTGCTTTTGTTTTTGATTCCGCGATTTGGCGGCCGCCTACTTTCGTTATCATGCCGTTCCGTTTTACCTCCTGTCAGTTTACCGCTTCGTTGCGTTCGAGAAAGCATCGTTGGTCTTCGGATGTTGAGAATTCGTGTCCGCAAAACCCCACGGCTTACCTGGAACACATCTCTTCGCTGTTCAGTCAGGGTAAGTCCACTCCGAAGATTTCCCCTATGTTTTGCATTATTTGCAGTACTCGTTAAATCGTTTTTCATGCGGAGGATCAACTTGTGTTCAATCGGCGTTTGATTTCTCTGTTCGTGTGGTCAGCTTCTGATCTTGTGCAAAGGCATTCACAGCTGACTTCCCCGCTACCAGTTCGATTAAAGTGAACAGTTGGACAAAGCAAGGTGACTTCTCCGATTTGCTGATTTAGCGACGCCGAATTTGCCCCTCACATCCAAAGGTTTCCTACTTTAATTCAGTATCGCTATTTGCAGCTGTCAACGTGTTAAGACAGGTTGTCCAAGCGAAACTGCTGCGATTCCCATACACCACTGTGTGCACAAGTGAGCTAGGCGATTGAATCCTGCCAGACTCACCGGATACTTCTTAATCAGGGAAAATTCCACAGCGGAATGATCTTTCAGGACATATCACATATGAATTATGGTTACACGATGTAGTTAAGTGAGTCAATCGAACTGCCCGACTGACGACAGACCGTCCATCGGAACTCACTCCAACTGCCTAAACGCTGATACAAAGAATCGCGACCCACGTGCTCCATTCGCTTTCACACAGATCTTTGGCCAAAGTGTCCAGTCGTCAATGAATAGTCAGTCGCCTTTCGACTCTGGTCTAAACTGGGAAGGGAAAGCCGCACACCGTTCTCGCTCTTTTGAACGTAAACGTTGGCCCCAACAGGCATATGTGCTGTAGGACGTAAGGATTCTACGTGCGTAATAGAGCTGGTTTGATCATTGTTTACAAGACGTCATGTCATGCAGATGGGCGTTTGTCATTGTGATCTCAAAACGGCTGCACATGGTCTGTGTTGGATGAGCAACAACACACGTGGCCACTTGAAACTATTGAGCCTCCTTCGTCAGCTTTGTTCATACTTTCTATTCTAGGTATTTATCGCTTGTAGGTCTCTTTCAGAAAACGGTCAACTCGATCCCCTTGTGCTCTCGGTTGCTGCGCAACTGTCTACATATCTGGCGAAATACACTGGTTTGCAAACTGAGTTTTTAACGGGAGAATCAACCAAATTCCAGCTGAATCCTTCGTTTATGGAATTTTCCAATGGAATGTTCTGCACAAAGCTCGCCTCACGTTTAAGTTAGCACGATATTCGAGGTATCGCAGTATATTTTATCAGTAGAATGTGCTACTCATAAGGTTGTTAAAAGTTCTTCGACAGCCCACGACCGGTTTCGCCCTTCTTCAGGCTTATCAAGTAAGCGCAGTCCTCGGGTTGCCGCTAACCTTATTTTCTACTTGGTCACCAAATTGTACGCGATTGGCGAAATGCAATTGTTTGCAAACTGAAACATGAGGCGGTCTTTGTGCAGCACATTCAGGTGAAAAATATCGTAAATGACAGCTTTAGCTGGGATTCAGTTGAGCCTCCCATACACAAACAACTTAGTCTGTGAATGGGTGTATTTTCGCAAACTGTTTACAATTGGGGTTCAAGTAGAACATAAGGTTGATGGCTGCTCTGGAACTGTGCCTACCTGACGAGCCCCAAGAAGGAGCAAACCGGTCATGGGCTGTCGAAGGGTTTTCAACAACTTTATGAGTAGCATGTTCCGCCAAGTAAATATTCATATGTCCGTTTAAGATTAACATCACAGGGTTGAGGAAACCAAACTAGTTCACAAGACTAGTCGGCACCACTATGAAAACGTTGGTTAACACGGAATCCGACGCGTACTCGGAATACGTAAGGTGCGGTTGGAAGAGGCTTTTAGATGCACTAGTGACGCAGCGTTATCTCATTCCACTTACATCGTGGGCACGTTGTATCCTTATCCAACCTGTGGGCAACTTAAGCCTTCACTCAGGTTGAGTCTGCAATGTACATGTAATTATGTACTGAGGACATTACGGACACTTCCGGTAGTTTCCCTGACTACGGTGGAAAGAGGACTCAAGTAGGTCTTCGGTGGATGATGAATGTAGTAACGGAGAAAATACAAACACTGAACAAATTCATCGGCTTACTAAATTTTGGGGACACTCGCGGCATTCTCTGTCCCGACGTGAGCTTAGAACACGGGGACTCTGTCTACGTATGAAGTTCGACCTTTTACGGTCAATTGCTCGTTGAATGTGGGTGAGCTGAAATATCAGATGGGATCAGATCAGCTCTGAACCGCTTTATCCTCAATGCATCTTTATGAAATAGTCCTCCATGTGAGATATCATCTCCAATGGAGGATTCTTTGGGAAATCCGTTCTCTACCTTTCCTGGATCGCTTGTCTTTTCGGGAGTACCCATCGTCTGCCATGGCTCTGTCAGCCAGCCATAATTTGAAGACCACATGACCTTAGTTCAACTCCATTCTGATAAATAGCTCCTGTCTTTTAGCTGCATCAGTTCCCATCAGGCCCGTCAAGCGCATCAAACTCGTTTCCACGTCCATTGTCGCCGAATGGAACGAGATTGAATCCAGCTAATTTGTCCACTCTCTCTGTCTACTGGGACATAAGGGGTGTGTGAATTCTTCTTTACTTTTGGTTCGTCCCCTACTTCACAGACCTACAATCTAATCGGACTACGTTCACTGGTCAGCCAGTCACAGTGTACGAGTGGTCAGTGAAGGATTCGATTGTCAACTCGAACACATACAAATGGATTGACCCACCCCCATGCAAGCACTCTTGGGCCTCCAGCACTGAACATACAGAGAGTGATTCGACAAGTGAACTTTGTCGGACCGAATCGTATCAAGCAACCAAAGTGTCTTGGGCCAATTTGAGCGCAGTCAGTCCATTGCTACACACGTTGGCCTCACGAATCTACCTCAATGATTATGATTTCGAGGAACTTAAAAGAAAAGTAAGTAGTCGTCGCTGAGTTTGCTACTCAGATCTGTGGGCATCCGTGTTTTTGCTGTTCCACCTACAGTTCTTCTTTCTGAGGACTAATATGAGTGTAATGGTGGATACTACTGATGAGGCATGCGAGTAGTATGTTTTCTCGTAAATCCGCTTCGCGTCTCTTGAAAAGTGAGATCTGTTACGGAATTTGTGGAGCCTCTTTGTAGCATTTGCCTGAATTTGAGTAACAGTCAATGAATATCCAGGAAAGTTCAGGAAGACGCGTTCAAGGAGAAGGTGGATATTCAGTTTTGTAAACGAGATGCATATGAGAGTTTTGCTCCCCTGTCCGATAGTCTGTAACTGTTAAGTTGGTGTTCCGCTAATAAACAACTCCGTAGCGAAGGGCTTCTTCCTTTTCATGAGCAGAAATGGGTCTTTGGATGCGTACGTGGATACGAGACCTAGTAAATATTGAAAGCATGACTGCGATGAAAGGTCGTCCAAGTCGCCATTTGGTGTGGCATGAAAATTTGCCAAATTACGTTACTGTGCAAACCTGAACAATAGGCTTGCCACTGAAACAAATCTGTTAAAGTCTAGCCCATAGAACTCCCTATACTTCGAGCTCTTTAGCGTGGAGGTTGACGCTTCTTTCATTGCCAGCAGTCATTCGTTAGTTGTTGCTCGCTCCGTCTATCCTGTTAGTCTCTACAGCGTTCCGAGTGGTCATATCCCATTAAAGCAGACAAAACCCTCTTGGCGGAAATGTTTGGCTTTGTTAGGACACACTGAGTGTTAACTTTCCTCACCTTCATGTTCTCTCTTGGTTTGGATGTGTTATCCGTGATTCAGTACCAGTCACCTTGCCGGCCGGCACCGTGCGCCAGAAAGTTCCGTAAGCTTAAATCCAACACCTTGATTCTGCTTAATCCAAGCCCCCATCTGTTTCTTGATATGTTTTTTTTCGAATCCTAACGAATAATGGCATGATTCTGTGGATTATGTTGCCGTAAATTTCGCTCCTTACGGCTCAGCTATCTCAGGAAGGTTCGGGGAATTATCAAACAAAGAGAAGCAGAACGTCGTATCTTATTACGAGGCAGTTCTAGGGGTAAAGTCGTACTGCTTCATTTGCTGGAAGTGTGGCAGCATCTGAGTCTCTCGTTCATCAGCCTTGTAATGAATGTGATGTACGAAGGCCATCTCATGTCCTACTTGGAACTATTGGTGGTTGTCGAGGTACACTAACAAACACTGTCGATTATTGCTTGATTTTTATTTATTTTGGGTGTTTCATACGGTTCGTATGTCTTTTGCAAGATCACGAAAACAGGCTTAATCGGCAGCTCTTCGTGAGTCGTTTCTTGAAGTTTCCCTAGCAGTTTCTCTGTCGACAATGCGGTCCACATATGCCTACTGCGTACTCTACTTTCCTTACTTCGGGTCGCAGGTCACAATGCCTCAACGAGACGCCTCTCTGCCTCCACATCGCTTCGCCTTGGACACTTTTTTCCAGGAGAGCGCTTGCAGTTGGCTTCGTAGGAATCCTTCCAAATGGTTGTTCTGGACTGAGGGCTGGAATCAAAAGGCAAACTTTACCATTGCATGGATGTCTGATAGCCGATTTTCCGGGCTGCTAGCCAGTGCGTCGGTTGTCAGATTTTTTTTCCACTTTCATTTACGACTGAACAGAAATGCATGACTCTTCTCTACAATCAAATATTCCGTGCGTTGAAAAGTCCCGTTTTGAATAACAGAGCAAACAACTCGTGTCTGTATCACGGGCACAGAGGCGCTTCTCGTTCATAGCGTGAAAATCTTGACAATATCCTGGTCCTCATTGTCCCCACCATGACAACTGTGGGTCAAAAGGAATCCATCCCTCGACGATTTATTCTACGTTTATTTTTTTAAGACCCATCATCATCATCCCTGGAGACAGCAACATCAGTGTTGACACTAACGCTTAACTGCCTTCCTTACAGACACCTAGTTTACCTAATTGCACGTAAAGCTGTAAAGTAAAAAGAGCGGATGAGGTGGGAAACGGATTCCCGTCTGCCGCAAGCATTCCGAGATGCCTAGACCTTCAAGCGCTCAATCACTCTTCCGTAATCTCTTTTACACCCTTCTGCCAACTCGCATTTTGCACCATTCTGAAGGAGGCAGGGAGAACAACACTTGTCTGGGTGGGCGGCGTTTCGGCATGCATAACACATGGCCGAGCCACCGCAGCTGATGGTGGTGGATGTTTTTCGCGAAATCCTTAATGAATCGGATAGCTATTACGTACATCAATCTCGTCATCGCTGAGCACCATGTTCTTGGTGCTTCCATGTACTTGTGGGATGTCCGTCTGTGAACCTGCACACCTTCCCCTCTGTCAACAGGTTCCCACGAAGAGTTGAGAATGCTGAGAGTGTCTCCGCAGGCTCTTGAATCAGATTCATTAGACGTAAAGTTTCCACGCGACTTGGACCAAAAACAGTCCAGATAGACTCGTTGTCCCTCACAGCACGCTATTTTCGTGCATCTCCGCTGCACTTGCCACAGTGCTGGCCGAGTGATCTCTTATTAAACGTCATATACTTGATGATACACTTATTTTTCCAACCCGAACGGTTAGACATTTTTTGCTTATGATTTCTGTCCCCCCTTCTGTTTTATCCCCGTTTTCCATCCTCAAGCCGCTGAGCGTGCTGTTAGCCTTGTTAATCGGGATAGTTCCTTTCTGGCAGAAACTGAGTATGCTCTGCGTTTGGATTCTCACTTTTGTCAAGACGGTGTCGTCTTAAACGAGTACTTCAAAATTCTGTCAGCTTCCGCCGAAAGTCGTTTGATTGGGACAATTGGTAAGTTCCTCTGACTTAAAGCGTGATTCTTTCTGTTATCAGCTTTTAGTTAAATGAGACTACCCGTGGACAGTCAGGTTGTTTGTCCTAACTCCCTGTTGGTCCCGACGAACGACCTGAAAATTTCCAAGCTGTACCGTCGGAATTTGGAATTTTCCAACCTTCGTTTTTATGCTGTCAGATAATCCTTAGTCGTTCTTATCTTGTGAGTGTGAACTACAGTGGGTCATTCGATACAGTGGTTAATCAGTATGTACGCGCAGATCCATGGCATCTGCATATTAGGGTATTTCCTCGCTTTTGGTAATCCCGGTCCTTATCCGACTCGATTACTGTTCGGCAGTCAAGCGGTAATACCTATACGTTTCAAGACTTTTATGGAATATCTGGTAAGCACCAAACCTAGGGCCCAGGTTGGGCACGACCGGCCGTATTTACCTAGGATGAATTTAGGGCGGCCGTCGGATGAAACTTCGTGACCGTTTGATGCGGTTGATACATTCTAAACCAGCCGGCACATTCGGGAGTGAACTGCAACGTAGCAGTAGCTGTACCAACTTAAGTTTGCATGATTTCATGCGAGTTTCCAGCTCCATCTAACCTATAGGTGTTCCCTTACGCTTTAAGAGAACAATGGCTGCGGCTTCCGAGGTTTTGGCGCTCTTGGATCCCTGTTCCTAATTTAGCCCACTTGTATAAGGAGTGTCCACCACTGACCAGAAAAAACGACTCCTCGGTGGAACGAAGAAGCCTTATTTTTCGGAATCTCAAGTAGTTTTTCCAAACTTTTGGCGTTAATAAGATAGATGAGTTGGAATCAATAGCTATCATGTCAACGTGGTTCTGTGGTTGTTCTCGCCTATTTACTATCAAGTAACAGGTACTCATCTAACCGTAATCAGTCGTGACGAACGAAGATAATTGCTTAACCTGTATACACAGTCAGTCACTATGAATGATGTCTTCTCGTATGGTGACGAAACGTTTGCAAGCCAAATTCCGAATTCGGCAAACAGATCCAATCACTCGTTTGCCTTCCTCAGTCAGCAGCGTTTGATTGGAACCGCTAACTTGGTTTCATCATGTGTTCGTCCTCTAAAACCAAGGTTAACTCCACTCATCGGGTTCCCTCCTATTGTCTATTACTTTACAAAGTTGCTTTTTTAAGAAAAGATTTAACACGGCAAATATAGAAATGGCAGTAATTAATGTGTACGCAATCTTGAAGCACAGCTTTGTTGTCCTTATATGCGTTAGCTCCATTTTTCGGCCAACCCGCAACGAAAGAAGCTTGAACGTCCCATAGACTAAGACACCACTGCCAATTGCATAGTGAATTCCTTCGGTCGTCTGAAGACCCAGTGGTTGGGAATTTTTTGCCCCGCAGCACAGTACTCCTTACTCGTACACAATGAATTTTTGCAGTGACAGGCCAAATGTATGTTCTGCACTTACGACCGCTTGTGCATTTCTGAAAATCAACAGGGAGGCTTTAACGGCCAAGTTCATGTCAATTACGGTAACCACTCTCCCTTCGCAAGGGTAATCTATTTCAGAACAGTCTCATGAGAGTTGTTTCTGAATTGATAACTTTTGAAGAGCCATCCACAACTCCCGCATGCGTTTTCCACTTGTCCCTAACCTAGTTCGTATGAGCGCGCTCGAATGACAACGAACTATGCCCCGTCCAGGACCAGCACGCCTCGACCATATGACGAGTTTTTTTAAGTTTGGGGTTTTCTGGGAGACTGTTTTTCCGGATTTCACAGTCCGAAGGTTTTGGCTAACAATTTGGAAGGATTGTGCTCACAGCAAGCGATAAAATATCCACAAGAAACTGACTGATCGGTGTGCCAGCTGGGACCGAGTATGGCGGCGAAGATGGCACGAGAACTTCTCGCAAATTCGAATCGTTCTTGAGCAGTTGTTCTGATCACCGTCGATAATCACTGCGTTGTGTTACGTTTTTTCTACTGCTTGCCGGCAAATTGAGCTGTCGCACAAAATTTTCGTACCATGTCACAAACTTCACTGGGTGTTGTTCACTAATCAAGCAACTGTTGTAATGGAGTGCGCTCAGCCTGCTGCGTTGTAGCGCGTATTTGTAGGCATATGTGTTCTAAGTAAGGTCTACTGGCTGATGTAAGGCAGTGCAAGTGACCTCTGCCGGGGTAAGGTTGCTTCTGCATACTAGAGTTCTCCTGTTGTAAAAGCAACTGACAACAAAGATGGCAAAAATAAGACACTGTACAATCATCGCTGTTGACTTCAACTCAATTCAATGGTATACTTTCAGATGTTTACAGAGCAGTAATCTCTGTGTGAAACTTTCGGCAGTTATGACAAAGGTCTTTATAAGGCAGTGGCTTTTGTTTTGGATGGAGAGTTACAAGTTTTGATGTTTCTTGCCAGTGTGATTTTTGACTACCCGTTAACATCTGAAGTTATGTGTAATGATATGTAATAACTGCAGATATGGTCGGTCCAAGTGCTTCTTTCCAGCCATTTTCTCACCGATTTCCCGCGCAATACGTGATGTCATACAACATCCTCGGTCTTGTTTTCTGACCAGATGACTGAAATCACTCTTACAAACATTCTGCAACCTGCGTCTGTGAAACACAAAGTGGGCAGTTTACGTCCAGAGAGAATGTGAGCGAGTCACCAACAACTTGGCGGTTAAAATATGACCGTGAGTATGTTGGTGGGGGAAGATACAACAGATCGATTTTATTGGCTACCCATCCTGGGCTCTGACCTGTGAACAGACAACACTAAAAAATTTTCCTCTATGCTGTTTTTTATATCTGTGTATTAGAATGATCTATTTCATCCATCTTTGTCCCAGGTAAGCTGTTTTGTGAAGTTTCGCCACGAAATAGGGTTAATTTATGATTAAGGAAGCTTGCTGTGGTCTCTTCAACCACCAGTCATGCAGCTCTTGGTTGGTTCAATGTTTTCCAAGGGCTGTTGGTTTAAATATGAGGGTTGCTGAATGCTCACGTCTTCAATCCTTTTTACTCCGAACCTGTTATTCGTTTGCGTTTATTCCCTTTAGCTGCATTCAGTTAGATCTTGTTCAATGCACAATTTTGGAGTGGCCAGTATGCTGTCTGATGTTCACACAAGGCTTATCCTTGTGTGAAATTTCGGTAAACTTTTAACCTACCGGCGAACACAAAATGTGGATTTCTCAATAAGCTCGTTGCTAGTCGCTTCACCTTTTCGTCCGCTGAATGGTACTGCAAAGGCTTCTGATCAGCTATGAAACTTTGTCCTTTTCCTATTTCCCGCCCCCCAATTTCAAGCTGCAATCCGGTCAGATGATATGGAAAGCGTGGTCGAACTGTCCAATATACGCAAGAAGTTAGTCATCAGTCCGACTGTGGCGACTGCACGATTCTTGGAACAGCGCCACTATCCATACTTCTTTCGCACCATACCCTCTATGACCCAAGCAAAGTAAGTAGTTCGTGACCCTTTCCACGTCTCCAGAACCTCCCCCGCCCTGTCCGACAAGTTTCCTAATTGTTATATTATACTTTCGGCACTTCTTGCAAGTTCTACGAATCACCGCGTTTTGAGAACACTAAAAGGAGTTCTGTTATTGATCGGAAAAAGGAGGTTATATTTGGAAGACTCGGTCATACGCAGTATCTCGGACGCTGATTGAGGTGAACTTTATTGACGTAGTGTCCGAGGTGAACTCGTCAGCCACTGGAAGGCATCGAATGACTTCCGCCACTAGCACCACCTCATGTAGATCTACGATAATACAATTTTGAGTGCATTTTACACGGTATCAAGAGAACGCCCGTTTCGGTGTGCAACTGGCGAAAGTATCCAGTTCATCATCAATGCGCCAACGTTTAAAGACGACGAGGACCTGAGGGATCCAAAAGCCATAATCACCAATTACGAAGAGTACTGTCTGGACCAGATCAATGAAACGCTTTAGCAATTGATTGATCTACGGCTGAGACAAATGCCAGAGCAGAGTGTTATCAGTATGTGCTGGCGCTGAAGGACTTGCAACCCTCGCGACTGCATGAAAAGAGCCTCATTCGTGACCGCATTATTTTTGGCGTTCATGACAAGGAATGCATTCAGTTAGATCTTGTTCAATGCACAATTTTGGAGTGGCCAGTATGCTGTCTGATGTTCACACAAGGCTTATCCTTGTGTGAAATTTCGGTAAACTTTTAACCTACCGGCGAACACAAAATGTGGATTTCTCAATAAGCTCGTTGCTAGTCGCTTCACCTTTTCGTCCGCTGAATGGTACTGCAAAGGCTTCTGATCAGCTATGAAACTTTGTCCTTTTCCTATTTCCCGCCCCCCAATTTCAAGCTGCAATCCGGTCAGATGATATGGAAAGCGTGGTCGAACTGTCCAATATACGCAAGAAGTTAGTCATCAGTCCGACTGTGGCGACTGCACGATTCTTGGAACAGCGCCACTATCCATACTTCTTTCGCACCATACCCTCTATGACCCAAGCAAAGTAAGTAGTTCGTGACCCTTTCCACGTCTCCAGAACCTCCCCCGCCCTGTCCGACAAGTTTCCTAATTGTTATATTATACTTTCGGCACTTCTTGCAAGTTCTACGAATCACCGCGTTTTGAGAACACTAAAAGGAGTTCTGTTATTGATCGGAAAAAGGAGGTTATATTTGGAAGACTCGGTCATACGCAGTATCTCGGACGCTGATTGAGGTGAACTTTATTGACGTAGTGTCCGAGGTGAACTCGTCAGCCACTGGAAGGCATCGAATGACTTCCGCCACTAGCACCACCTCATGTAGATCTACGATAATACAATTTTGAGTGCATTTTACACGGTATCAAGAGAACGCCCGTTTCGGTGTGCAACTGGCGAAAGTATCCAGTTCATCATCAATGCGCCAACGTTTAAAGACGACGAGGACCTGAGGGATCCAAAAGCCATAATCACCAATTACGAAGAGTACTGTCTGGACCAGATCAATGAAACGCTTTAGCAATTGATTGATCTACGGCTGAGACAAATGCCAGAGCAGAGTGTTATCAGTATGTGCTGGCGCTGAAGGACTTGCAACCCTCGCGACTGCATGAAAAGAGCCTCATTCGTGACCGCATTATTTTTGGCGTTCATGACAAGGAAATCACAAAAAGACTGTAGACGCCGTCAACTATCGTTAAGTCGGTGCATCACTATATGTCGCACGCTTTCCACACATAGCTGGCGTGCAATCTGAAGGAAACACGAGGGCCTAACTACTACCGGGTTGCCCAAACCTGGACAGCAGCAATAAATAATCCGTGGTTGGGTTCGAAACACAAACCTTGCAGTCATTAGTTTCGTGCCTTAGCTATTTCGAGTTCATATAGGCACATATATATATATATATATATATGTACATAGATATGAGAATGTTATAGGTTGATCCTTGTAGTATGTATTGATTGACAACACATTTTGCATTATTTAGGGCAGATCCTTGTCAATTCGTCTAGTTTATAAGCCGGGGTATAAGTCACAGTCAGAGCGTTCGTGATTCCTGCTAGCTTTCGCATGATTATGTTGCCCATTGCTGCTGCTGTGCGTTGTTAGAGCCCTGATCTGGAGGGAGGGTTACACCGTTATTATTTAGGTCCGTAGATAGCGACCCCGGGACAAGCCACAGCGGTCGCTGTAGAGGTTATACCCTCCAGAGAGATCACGGAAGAGTCTCAGACAAGCTAAATTCGATAGTAGACTGTTGCGAGCTTTCCGCAATTTTGTGATTAGTAAATCCTGTCAATAAATACCTCAGGGTTTTGTGGGATCCCAATAATTTTGCCAGTCTCCTAAGGGACCCCAGCTTCTTTACCTCTGCTCTGTGCTTTTTAAAAACTCACAAGCATTAAGTTTGTTACCGGTAACTCAAACCTTTGCATGGCAAGAAGACTTGTCCCTTAACGACAGCCTTTCTTTATGTTGCGGGATCTACTATGGGACGTTACTACCATTAATGTGGCACCGTTCTTGGGTTATTCCTCACCCACTCTTTGCACATCACCACATATAAATCTCAGTCTACAAACTGAACTCTATCCATCATGGATCTCTCCTTCCAACCAGCTACATCCTCTTGCGCCTGTTTCTGCGGTGGAATTGGCGTCGTGTGGTGCTGTTTCGCGACGCAGATCATTTCTTCAATCCGCGTCTGTTCCAAGCGATGAACATTGAGATTATTGCCGATATGCAAATGGATGAAGATCAGCTGACCTACAAGAATGTTCGACATGTGAGTTGTTGAGTTGAGTCCCATTCACTATAGTTGCATTACAAACAACCGTTTTTTTCTACTCGCTATTTCTTAGAATTGTATGGTGTGTTCTCGAGTTTGACCCCTAATGCGACTGTTGAGTTTTGTGATGTAGATTTATACTGATTGTGCCGAACACTCATCCGAAGTATGTCAGACCGGCACCCAAATGACCTTCAACGTTGCTATCGTTTCTGAACACTCACCTCGCCTCGTGATTTAGTCAGTCTAGGTCATTGATGTTGAGTGCTTTGCACAGTATACACTATACACCATGCTGTATGCATGCGGGTACATTCACCCAGTCATTCTGTTTATCACTTCTGACGTCGATCAAATAGGGCTAAGTTGCTTTCACGTACAGGCAACCTGCCCGTCCCCGTTTCAGACCCGGATTGTTCTATCCTCCACTGGTTTCCACCAACATTCGTGGATCACTTTAAATATTATACTATCCTAGAAAGCTCAGGTTTCTGTGTTAGTGGACTTCGGCACCACCGACCGGTTCTTAGCAGCCGTATAGCTCGAGATAGCTCAGCGGTTACGGCGCGGACCTACAGACCAGAAGGTCCGTGGTTCGAACCGGACCTCTGTATCTCGACTTCCCCTGTCAAGGCTTGGGCAACTTGGCAGTTTCTCAGCCCTCATGCTTCCTTCGGGTAGCGTGGCAGCTAGACACTGAAAGGGTGTTAAAGCTCAACGATTGTTATTATCACTCTATTGATTTGAGATGTCCTGCTACCATTAACCTGACCTTTATTGATAAGTAGGCTTTCGATCGAAATAGCCATCAATCCTCACTGTGAACCTGATAATTACCGCTCAATGAGGTTGAAATTTTTGTACGATTTTGCAGCACAGATGATGACGTTGATGTTGAAATTAGTAGAGTCGTGCGCCTTACATCCTAGGGCATTACTGCTGGGTTTGAAGAGCTACACTAATATAAGACGGATCACCATGGTGTTTTTGTACAGCGGTTTTAGGGTCTATCATAGCCCAGGGGGCGAGATAGCTCAGCGGTTAGAGCGCGAGCGTACTGACCGGAAGGTCCGTGGTTCGAACCCTGCCTCTGCCTCTCGACTTCCCCTGTCTAGGCTTGGGCAACCTGGCAGTATCCCAGCCCTCGTGCTTCCTTCGGGTGGCATGGCAGCTAGGCACCGAAAGGGTGCTACAGCTGAACGATTTTTTTTAACGATATGGTGGAAACATGCATAAAAACGTTTGTTTAGCTTTAGGACAATGAAGATATTTATCATGGTTTCTCACATAACCTTTGATGTAAACTCATGCCTATGGTGCCATTATAGGTGGCAGCTATAGACTGAAGGCTTCTTGACAAGCCCTAACTTCTGCCGTGGTGATGTTCGTGGACGATAAACATGGTCCGTTGTGAGTGGATTTTGCCATATAACTAGCCTTATGGGACAGGGCTACAGTATTTCCCCACGAGCCTCAGTTTTTCACTGTATTGTCATCATCACCATCGAAAGGTGAATATTGTCGGGACGCGTCCAGACATGAAAAACTACGTATGCAGAGAACGACGCGTCCCTAACGTCACCATCCGTCCCACACGTCCCGGATAGCAGGTGCGGTGGTGGAGCTTACCAAACACGGCTTAGCAGCATTTAACCAGAGGAGTAGGTGTAAAGTTGTTTACGGTAGGAAAGTCGCCATTGGCTGTACAGAGCGAACAAGTGAACGACCATATTTGGCCCTTTAGTCGTCCTATAAACTTACGCAGAAGCTCTGTATGTTTGTCCTGACAATACAGCCGTCTGGCAGGCTCAGTTCAGGCGTAACCAATAGACGGCCACCCCACGATACGACAAGGTTTCACATTGCTCTCTGTTACAGTCAATAAAACATGTTCCACCCCCTTCAACTAAGACCTTTCGGACTGTTTCCTTAAATAGTCCTTTTCCAGTAGACTGTTACTGCATTTCTAAAATTTGAATGTGCATATTTGCCCGCGTGAAATCGGTTTGTTGCCAGTCTTTATTTTGTCAAGTTAGGTTTTCGCACCAACATTCGCATCTGTCAGTGTTGAAACAGTAGTTGAAGGATGAGTGACGCTATATCCTGTCTGAGTGCTGATCAGTCGCTGAGGGCCCAATGATGTCGCGTTCAGCTACAGCCAGGAAACTGCGGGTTCGGATCGTCTCAGATAGTTGGGAGATGCACACTGTTGGTGATTCTCAACTAGGATGGAACTAATGTTCAGCACCAATTTTAGAGTATACGTTCCATGTATCATCGTCCCGTATAGCTGGGAACATACTGAATAAATTTAGAGAAAGGAGGGTGTCCATGAACCCTTAGCTACCTCGGCGGGGAGTGGGCGACTGAGAGCGATTTGCAGACGGACCAACCCAACTACCTGAGTTAGCTGTCGGCTAGGTTTTACCACTCTCATGAATGTTTCGCGTGAACAAGATATCACATTTGCTTTTTGGCTAAATTTTCTCCCTTTTTCTGTTTCAGTCACTTGAAAATTTAAAACAGCTGAATAGCCGCATCTTCGTGGTTGAGTACGAGGCGAAAGGAACCTATTGCGTTCTGTGTGCTGCCTATCATTTGGGTATGCATTTGGATGCGGAGTACGTGTGGTTTCTTAACCCATGGTTATCCAATGGCTGGTGGAAACACCCCAGCGTCTCTCACTTGACAGATTGCACGGAGCAGGAGATGGCGAATATCAGCTCGTGGACCTTTACAGTTGGGCATCAATGGATCTTTCCATACGTGTTCGACAGCGGTTTCCAGTTTGATTTTCGTGATAATGGTTTTGTTCTCTACCCTTCATCAACAGAATCCGAAGATTTATCCAACAAACAAGCCATCATGCAAACCACCACCACACCACAGCTGGAACCGATCTCAGACACGCCACCCTATTCGAAACCGTCAAAGCGCTTGAAACGCAGCGCTGCTGTCAGCCGGTTATCTTGGAAAGTGCCGCAGCTAGATGTTTACGAACAGCATAAATGGTATCAAACATACACGTACGATGCTGTTGTTGCACTCGCCTGGGCGCTGGTTGGGATGCTCAAAGAGAATCCTTCAGTAGCCTCTGCACTGGATCAGACAGATGTCGCCGAGGCATTTCGTAACCGGGTTGGTCGGGTCAATTTCGGCCACAAAGGTTTTGCTGGTTTTGACATGGCCGCTGTTCCTTTCCCTTCGCTTGATTCAAGTGTGCAAAACCCACTAGGACTTCGATTCAACTCACGAAACGAACGTGTTGCCTCTCACTGGGTACTCAAACAAAATCAAGTGAAGACCACAATCCCCATCTTCTGGTGGAGTTTCAGTCCTAATCAGTCGAGCACTGATGTTAGCAGCAACAGCAGCAGCAGCACCGGTATGGATGCAACGGTATCCCAGGACCGTACCACGGAACAGCGTGTGACTTTACTCGATTCACACACCACCGAAAGAAACGATGATAGAAGAAGTACCATTGCCCGTGCTACTGTAACAAGCACCAGTGGGAATAATACTAGTGACACGCAAGATTTACTGGACGACTTTGCCTCGTTCGAACGCCACGTGATCATGAGAACTGTGGATAACGTCAGCTGGAGCCTGCTTGGCGGACCACCCCACGACGGCTCACGCGTCTCGGAAGTTTGCGCCTTCCCATTTCTCAGCCACACTCTAAATATGGGTTGCACTGGTGCGACTGTGTTTGTTGCCATTTGTGTGACTGTACTCTGTCTGGTTCCGGTTATCCTGGCCAGTTTGCACTATCGTAGAAAACTCCATGAGGCAGAAAAGCGTACAAGGAAACCTTTTGAAGAGCTGTGTGCGGAACTGGCGGATTTGAACATGAGTTGTTTTCCTGTGTTGTTGTTGTTGTTGTTTTTGTTCCGCGAAATACTGATGTGACATTTCTAGATGTGATTGAAACAACTGTGGAAGGAGACTATTTTTTCCCCGAAAAGGTCTTTGATTGTATCGTTGGAGCGTTAATTGATGATCCCACTGTACGCTTTTTAGCCTGCTGGTGGTAGACAGCTCCACATGTAAGTGTCTTATGTGGTCCGCCACTCTGGACCGCTTTGTGGTGGGTTTCGCCCTGGAAAAATGTTACAAGTTAGAGAAAGCGTCAATGAGGGGAACTTATAGTCCGTACTTGAATATTGTGATGTACTATCCTTGATTGTGCTGTTTTACGAGGGCCTATGTACATAGGCCTCTTCCCTTTTGGTTTCACGCTTGTGTGGTAAAATCCTTACCATAAACTGAAACTACTGCACCCTCTCTTATCCCTTCCGCACTGTACTTGGAAAGTAGAGGATAAGCACTGAAGGTGCGAAAATTTCACGCTCCTTCGACAATAGTTAGCAATTTCGAACAGTTATCCATTTCTTCCTTACTTTCGTCAACTAATTTGAATTGAGTCAAATGATTAGGCAGTAGACCTCCTGCACTACTTATGAGTAGCTGTTGGTCACTGCAAAAGATGATCGAACCGATTCTTTAAGAAGTGAACTGTATCAGCAGCGCATGAATTGGGCCTTGAACAGGACGGTTTATTTTTTCAAAAATGTCAGCCTACTAGGAAACATGGCTTTGTATAAAACCTAAGACATTGGCGAAAAATAACTGACACAGCGGAAAAATTGGAATACCTGATGAAATCACTGGTGTGCTTCAGCGTGAAGCCACTTCCGCTGGTGGCGTACACGAAACAGTAACTTTGGTGGATATCTTCAAAGCATAGTGGATTACTCTGTCAGATCATATGTTCTAACCGAACCGACTTCGGTGTGTGACTGGTGAGGAGACGAATTTGGTAGCATAAATAAAGTGCCTTTTAGAATCTTTGACTTTGATAGCGAATTTCCATGAAACCCTACTTCACCAAGAATCCTCTCGGGAACTTGGAGCTCCCTATTGTGTAACCTGTCATCCGTCTAGTGAACTTCTGATCGGTGAATTTCCAGCCCCGACAATTTCAAGCCTTTTTTGGTTCCCCCATCTAACGTTTGTATCATCAAACATCGCCTCAGTGTCTCGGCGTAGTGATAAGGTGACTAGCGGATTTTTCGTGAAATGCGAAGTAAGATCGTCATGTTTCTCACCTTAGTTCACACTCAACTCTATTTATCTGATCCTACGAGAATCATGCACCTTGACACGAGAATGATGATGTGGGCAACAGCATGGTGCATGTTCTTCTCATCGGAAGAATAGAGAGCAGTCTTAATTCACGGTTCTACTTTGTCGTGTACTGACCTGTTGACTTAAGCTCAGAATTCTTCTTTGTTGTCCACACGTAACAGGCTAAAGGAAATTAGCGTTTTGAACTCTAGGAAAAGTGTACATCACAATCGTCTTTGTCATAACTTATTGGGTTCCTAAAGTTAGCCTTTTGATAGGTAGGACGAGTCGTTTGAATCAGTCGAACCCGGAGCTTCAAGGTCAAGGCAATCTGAATTGCAATCTTTGCTGTTTAATAAAGAGGTTTCAAGTGTTCAACCGTAGCATTCTTTTGGTGCCTAGCTGCCATGCCAACCGAAGGAAGCATGAGGGCTAGGATACTGCCCAAGCTTAGACAGGGGAAGTCGAGAGACAGAGGTCGGGTTCGAACCACGGACCTTCGGGTCAGTAAATTTACGCTCTAACCACTCAGCTATCTCGCCCCAAGTGTAACTCAAGCTGAAAATCTTGCCCACTTTTATTGCTGCCAGGAATTCTGAGAAGCCATATACTAATAATGAATGGTACTAGAAATTTCAGTTGAACCCTAATCACCTATCGAGACGCGGCAATTACGTTAACATGGACTTTCGTACACGTTGAAATGAATTCATAGACTTCACACTGCGACGGCCCGTTGTGAATTCGAGAGGATCTAAAGTGGATTACATGTTGAATGAGGGCATGGGAATGAACGGAGAGAGACCATCCCCTGATCTCTGACCCCTGTGCGCCCTCCCCAACGGTGGTCTTCTCACGTGAGGGCTTGAATCTGTTTGTTTTTTTCTCTGCGGAATGCTGCTATCACTTCACGCGTCTCGATTTCTTTTAGTTCGATGGTTTAGACAGTCACGGGTTGATGATAAATATTCGCAACTCAGCTGCGCTGTTTTTTAACTATGAAAGGTATTTTCCTCCATCTAGATGCCGATGGAAGCGATTGTTCTCAACCGACACATTGGTCAAGGTGCATTTGGTCTGGTATTTGGTGGCGAGGCGAAAACAAACGAGACGTGGGAGGCCGTAGCGGTCAAGGTTCTGAACGAAAAGGCTACCTACGAGGGGAAGATAGATTTCTTGTCTGAGGCCAAATTGATGCGCTCGTTGGAGCATCGGAATGTGGTGCGATTGATCGGGATATCGCTGAAACTGAAAGACACACTTTATCTGATCATGGAATTGATGCTATTGGGCGACCTGAAGACCTATTTGCTTTCCAGGCGAATTTTGGCACAACGGTAGGTAGGTTAGGACCGTTTGGTGCAATATTTTATGCCTGTTTGTAACTTAGTGCGACACTTTTGATTGTTCGGATCAGAACAAATTGTATTTTCGATCCGATATGCTACTATCGGTACTGTTGAATACTTCCTGCCTTGGAGGCAACGACAGGTGAGCCCTTCTGAGTATACTACTGTTTCAAGCCATAAAACGTTAATTTCCTGATGGAATCGTGTGTCAAATTTGAGTCCGAGTGCCACTTGAATCAATCTCTCACCTAACTCACGAACCTCGGTAATAAACTGTCGCAAACTTCCCTTCAGCCTCTTGGTTCTCTTCATTCTTCTCGCTCAGTCAAGCTGTGACACGAGCACTGTCAACAGGGCGTGCTTCAGCCAGTAGCGTGACACTATCTGGGAAAATTACACTGTCTGCGCCCAGCCTGACGAGAACGTATCGTTATGCTCCATGAGGTTTGTGATGTGCGATTATGTTATCGTTATTGGGTTCCAATTCACACAAGAGAAAAAAATGGTCAGCTTTTCAAAGCAACCCTCAGGAAAACTAAACTTCCGAAATATGGATTTACTGTAGATTTGAGTTTTATGGTCACATTACCGCAAGCGCTGCTTCAGTTTATTACGTCTGCATTTCCAGAGTGATTTCACATTTGTAAGCAGTCTGCTGCGCATAAATGTCCATAATTGTTCTCTGAGGATCTTTGTATCCTGTGTGTGTGTGTGTGTGTGTTAGTTTCCTGGTCAAATGGATTCTACTCGTCAGCGCACACATAAAAGTTACGCGCGTAGCCGTTTTCGGCAGTTACCGTCCCCTGCCCCAAACTTGTGAATCGGAATTTTCCATAGCATTAAAGTAGTTATCGAAGGTGCATCCAAGCCCTGCAGATGAATAACACAGTCACAAATCCACGCATAAACGCAGTCTACAGAATAAAACTTGCGTGGATTTTATGGCCGGGCTTACGTTCTATCCTATTTACAATGCATGTTAGTTCTATGCAAACGGTCCAGCTGCCGACCAAATGCAAAAAAAAGCTTTAATAACTCGCTCAATTGCGCTATGTTTTCAACATTTTCTGGCTATTCCGTGGAAACCAAACAAGAACTCGTAAAAATATACCATGAAATTTCAAGTGTGGGTTTGTTCCACCCGAATCTATCACATTAGGTGGGACAAATGACGGTTGAAGTAGATGGATATTCGGAAACTTTTACCAAACACTCTGAGTAACTGATTGAATCATCCGAACTTTCGACCTCGAATGTGGAGAAAATGTAACAATGTCACAAGCACCACCACGCCTGTTCACAAAATTGTTGACAGCATAACACATTTACAATTATCATTGCTTCGATTTTCTAGATGACCGGGAAAAATAATTGTCACTGTACATGCGACTTCGGAGTTTGTTTCATTTATCAAGGAAACAGTCAGCCACAATGAGGCAAGACAACCTGCAGGTTATCGGTCCGTTTTGTTTACAGTCCCAATGTCTTGCTGCGAACGAACTTTGGAGAGAATCTGCGCGTATTGGCAATCAGCGACATTATTCAAGGACGCCCAGAACACCTCAGAGGTCCTATACCACCGAGTGGTCACAGTTTCGCTGAAAGGACTATAGAGCCACGTCCATTTGGAGAACGCGTCGGCAACTCAGAGTGCACTTCGCTGCTTGTCCATAAACAATGCATAACTTGCGATCATAAATGGACTCATTTATACGTTGTTAGTTTGTCAACCGACCGGGAAATGTAGGCTAACAAAATCACCTCATCAATAATGCGTCTGTTTTTAAGGAAATTGAGGTGACTGGAGAAGGTTTGTTGCCGGAAAGTAATACGATTCAGAAGCATTAGCGTTAGCGTCCTTCTTGATGAGGAATTGTATTCACCGTGCAATTGGATCTTTTTCCTTGTGAGGTTTTATCAGGGATGTTATACACTCAGATTGAACCTGAAATGCGATAGAACACCGTTCTGTACGGGCTAGTACACCCTTCTTAACTCATGTGCGTGTCATTGAACCAGGTCGTTTCGGAAGAAAACTGTTTCATCCTTTTAGGAGCATGTTCTGTTTGCTGCTAACGGGACTAATGAGTGACCGCTAAGTCTCTCTGCAAGCTTAGATTTCTTTTTGCATGAGGCACTCGTTCAGTAGATGGCTGTCACTGCGGCTGGAACCACCGTCCAGTGTAGAGAAGCCTAGTGTGTTTTACCAGTACCAGCTTCTGGGTTTGGGTGTCTACCTTCCACTCACCAAACGCGGAGACGTTTCGTTCCGCTCTCTCACTACGTATAGGTCAGGAAATAAACTGCGAAATTAACTCTGGCGACTAATTATTGTCCTCTGTTGTTCCGTCCGCACTGTTCCTCACCGGGATCGGAATCTGCAAATCTGATGGCTTCACCTGTAGAGCTAAGGAGCAATGTAGAATCAACAAACTACGAGGCTGCAGTACAATCGAACAATAATCATGCGAAGTCGTTCCATCGTCCGCCAACCAAGCATCGAAATACTCCATTGGCCGTAATCGAAGACGACTTTAGGCTACGATCAGCCAATCCACAGGACCCGTTGGTTTCAATGTTTCAGTTAAAACAAACGTCAATCCTAACCATTTAGGTTTTGATTTGGTGTCCAAATATTTTTGCTGCGTTTATCGATCGCCGAAAGTCACTTTTGGGAGAATTTCGCCTGCCTCCAAGCATCTGCGCACGAACGACTATATTTCCTTCGTGGACTGCGGGAATGCTCCCATCAAGCATCATTCACCGACCGACATCAGATCATCTTGGCGATGCAATATGGTAAATGAATCACCGAAAAATGCAGAACCGGTGTCCAATGGAGAGTGAACGGTTTAAGGTCAAACGTAAAAATGAGTGATTAACCCAACAGCAATGTTTAGTCACTCACTTTAGCCCGTCTAATCACATGACTCACTCATCATCAAGAATACACTTCATAGACTAGTTAAGTAGCTTAAAACATCCACTGAAAACTGCTCGTCAGGCGGAACAGAAACGCTCATGCACTATCTGAACAACATTGGGAAAGCCTAACAGCTGTTGGATGACACAAGGACAAACAACCAAAAGGATCATCCTCTCAAGAACTCAAAGCAAGGCTACTACATTAAGTAATCAATCATGGCAACTCACAAACGGATTGCTACTTCGTAGCAGCTTACCTCTAGATCAAAGAAGACCGACCAAAGTGAGAGAGACAACGGCGATTGAATGACACCGACTGTAACAAGTTTTTTGTTAGACCGACTGGAAGAAAGCGGTGTGTATGGATGAAAGAACATGTTGCCGTCATCCGTTCCCTCTTCCCTTATCTCCACCTGTGAGGATTCAAAAGGCCACAAGTTTGATTTGGAACGTTTCCGAAGCTGTTTACCTCTCTTCTCCCCCTAATTCGTACAGCCAGCAACTATCAAAAGCTGAGTTAGTGTCCATTCCCATCCATTTCATGGTTTATAGTTTCGTGTTGACTTTCTACAGGAAGGTCTCTGGTCGTGAGCCCTCCTTTCTTCTGTAGTTGATGTGCAATAAAAACGACTGCATTTCATTCTGACGCATTTTGGAGTTGACTGTCAGTTATATCTTTTCGCGTCTCTGTAAAACGGTACGCGAACAGATTGTTTTTCTGAAAATACCATTTAGTGATGTGTTTGGATCCTGGAAAGTTCAGTCGAGCGAACACTTTTGTCCTTACTGAGATGCATCAGGTAGGTGTAGAAGATTGGACAAGTGGCCCGTTGACTAACAGTTTCGGGCTACTTCCTCTGGACTACGCTTCCACCGGCTAGTTTGTGCAGCTTATGAATGTGATTTCAGAGGTGATTCTTGGTTCTGCCTGCTGTTGACTAATTCAAATAGTCACCTGACTACTGGTGAGTAGTCAGAAAGACCTTACCGACTGATCCTTGGTGCTCGCTGAGGAGCTGATTATAAACAGGCCGTCGGTTTGTAATTCGAAATGACCTGTAATGACCTTTGAGTAATTACCACTGGATGTGGCCTAACACCTCTAGTTGGAGAGAAAGCTGACCTGGTTTTGCTCCCTGCTCTACATTCGGGTTCCGTATTTGCTACTTCCAGATAGCTGCTGCTGCTATAGCTACATTAGAACAACTCTTTGACAAGTAGGCTACCTCGGGAGGATAGTCGAAGAGTGATGAATCTCCTGGTGACGCCCAACAACGATCTGTTAAGGAAAAAGTCGGCCGATTAGATGACCGAAATCCGACGGCCAAGTTGGATGTTGTGGATCATCGCTTTACAGATATCCCCGCTCCCTTGTGTAGCTGGTCGTGTAAAAGCAAGGGTTAAACTAACTGTGAGCTAGAAGCAAACAATGGTGCTGGTGGTACCACGTTCCACTGAAACTCCAAGACCCTTTGATGCCACGCCATCCACTCTCAAAAGTTGGTCCCAGTTGTCTCCAGTTTTTATTTTTTTTTGCACGTCAGGGCACATAGGTTCATGCACACATCCCAATCACTGATGTTGTCCGTGAGCTGATGGTCGCGATCGGTCAGATTGTTTTTTCAGCAGTTTGATCCACCGACTTTTCGATTGTAATGTTCTTTGCTCTCATAGCTCACCTGATCACGAAGACATTCGACCTTCGACTCTAACCAAAATGAGCATTGATATTGCTCAGGGCGTTCAGTACCTCCACAGTAAGAACCTTATTCATCGTGATATCGCCTGTCGCAATTGTCTCGTCGGGTCTGATCATGTGGTCAAACTTGGTGATTTCGGACTGACTCGGGAAAAGACCACGAACCGGCCAGATGGTTACTACCGATTCACACGAAACTGTGAGTTGCTTTTTGCGGAATCGCACTATCTTTTACTTAGATTATGTAGCGTTTTGATATACTTCGAAGGTTCCCTGTCATTCCGCTTTTTATGGCTTTCTTTCGGACGCTGTTCGCACTTCCTGAAGGTTGTCGCGGGGCATACAACCTTGAATTTCGTTTGTTTTATTAGCTGGCTACTTTCTCTCGTGTACATGGAGCAGCAGCAGCAGTAGTTGGCACCCAACCCGGCCGCTCATCAGTGTGAAATCCTATTGGGTAAATTATGTGTGGAAGGGTGTCCTTCACGCTCTAAGTTCATCTCATGTTCGATTCATATCTGCTGTTGGTGAGGTCATGGCGATGATGGTGCGTAGCGTGCTCGCCGGATACTCGTTTTAAAAAGAGACTTTTAGAGAACATTTACGCACCCAGGCCTCCACCAATAGGAAAAGGCGGTAGGTTCATACATTCCTTGAACATTCTATACCGGTTGAAATGATGGTGGCAGCTACAACCACTCTGCGACAAGTACGTGGTTCTTACAGCCGATGATGATTTTTAGACTCCCGGGCGTCTGAGAGTATATGGAGGGCTCACCAAAAGCTTCCGTACACAAAGCGGTGTCCGCCAGGAGCGCACACACTCTCTTCATTCCTATCTAAGTTCGTGATCGATGAGATAATGAGACGAACGCCGAGAGTTCCTCAAAATCCTGGTTTTCAAGTGGCCTCTGACGAAAACCTTGTCGATCTGGAATATACAGACGACATCGTTCTCATCTTCGAAGAGGAGCAGAAGGTGCAGGTATTTTTGGATGAACTGACCAAAGTTATCCCGCCCTTTGGTGTACACTTTGCACCCACAAAGTGTAAAGCCATGGAGCCACTAAACACGCCATTTACAAACCAGGGAGAGGCACTCGAAGTTGTGGGGTGTTTTACGTCTCTTTGGAGTTGTACTAGTTCTGAGTGCAGTGTGACAGATGAGGTCAATGCACGAATCTGCAAGGCTCGGGTCGCGTTTGCTAATTTAAGACACCTATGGCGTCAAAGTGGTGTGTCCCTGAATCTCAGGGGACGCGTGTATCAAGCTACAGTGCGGGCTGTTTTGTTGTATGGTTGTGAGACTTGGAGACGTCTTCAGGTGTTCGACAATCGTTGTCTCAGAACCATAGCTCGTGTGGGTTGGTGTCGGCGTATCCGCAATGAGGTACTTGGAAAGCGAGTTTTTCGTCGTGCAACAGGTACTTCCATTGGAGAATGTGTCCGGCACCAGAAGCTGCGTTGGTTGGGACATGTGTTGCGTATGCCGAACCATCGTTTGCCGAAGAGTGCTCTTTTCCGTGTCCAGAGTGGCTGAAACAGAGAGGTGGATAACTCTTGAGCTAGCAGAGGGTTATGAAAGAGATTACGAAATGTTTGGGTGCTGTCGGTGCTACTCGTTTTCCAGGAATGGAAGTGCGTGACCCCCACTGCGTCTGGTCGGAAACGCTGCAAGATATGGCTGCTGTTCGATGCCAATGGCGTTCTTGTTGTCAGTTTCTATCCAAGTTGCCTGAATGAGTGTCTGGAGGTGTAGACACCTCGGAATGATTGTCGTAAGCTAGCACTAAGTCCATCCTTCGTCCACCTCTATTCTTTTCTTCACAATAAGGCTTTCAAATAAATCATGGTTGTACGGCAGCGAAGCATCGGTGTTTAACACTGATGTCTTGCTTTTTTTGTTGATGATGATGATACACATGTACTGGTCCTCTCGTTTTGCACAGTTTCTACCGAATGTGGATGTATGGCCGATGTAAGCTCTACCTAACCGTAGCCCTGCTTTCTGGTCAGGTTTTCTTGTGTCATCATAAGCGATGTAGAATAGTGCACGTGGAGAGCCTCGCCACTACAAGTTTCTGTTACTGCTTCACCTGCAATTGTCCGAGGCCAACCCTGTCCGTCATGCAGGGGGTGGCACATTAACCAAGCACCAGATGAGGGGTTCAACGCCGTCTTCAAACAGTGGTTGGAGGTCGTTTCAGCTCTCCAGAAGCTCACTTTCATTGGTCTTCATCATAAACTCCCCTTCTTTGTTCTCCTTTCATCTGTTTGGCTCTTGAAACCACAGCTGTGTGGCTTCGTTGGAAACCGTCTCCTCCTCCCTAATTATCTGTGCTGCTTTTGTGTCCCTGCTGGGCCATTTTGTTCTCCCTCCTCAGGCGAACTACCCATACGGTGGATGTCTCCAGAGGCTGTGCAATACGGTATGTTCAGTGTACAATCCGACATTTGGTCCTACGGGATAACGGTTTACGAAATTGTCACTTTTGGAGTGTTCCCCTACAGCGATATGGGAGATGTCGAGGTAGTGGAACGAGTCAAACGGATGGAATTTGGTATTTCCGATTTTTTGCCACCGAGTGCCAGAAACACCACGGTGTAAGTCGTTGTGTCAGCCTTTTGTATATTTCTTTAGTTTGGAGACCGTTAGTCGCTTTTCTTTCGATGGTTCTATTTCCGGCTAATGGTTTGTCTCCCTACCCGTTACTTTGATGTGTTCGTCTAGGCATGGTTCTTTCCGGATATGCACCATTTGTCGACCAGATGTCCAAAAATGTCCGTACCACAAAGCTCTTTCCCGTAGGAGGACTCCCATGTATCCACTTTAGTTTCAGCAGAATGGAACTAATCTGGGTCATCACCATGCCTAAACGACAATCCCGCATTTGCTCACAATAACGGGGCAATACACAATGCCCTGAGGGTGCAACAGGCTGGCGATGACGATCTTATTCGCATGATCTGTCTTTCTGGGGTGACTTGCACAAATGTTGTTGTGGAACTGACAACAGCTTGCATTTTTTGTAGATCCTTATGGTTCTATGCTTCTTCAGGACAATACAGCCGTTTTATGAACTAAAGGTGGGTTTTTGCAGCGCGGGGGGAGCACCATAGAAACGGAGGGGGGTATTCAGCTTCCCTTTGAACTGACCTATTATCTGGGCGAGTATACAATAAATTGTGATTGACAGATGGCGCGGGGGACTCCTCGAGGATGTCCCTCGTGGACTGGCGCTAAGGTTCCCTGTTGACGAGGATGCGTAAACCTGACTCTGGCTGTCTTTGTGAGTCACAACAAAGCGCTTATGTGTGTGAATGTTCGAATGCGCATTGGAGCATAGCCCAAAGTACGCCGTCGTAGTGTGTTGTCCTTCCTGTTCTACTCTGAATTGATATCTTATGTTGACGAATTTTTCCTCTATCCCCCTAATCGTTTCTGGAGTCGGCACAACACTTGAACAACTCTGCAGAAGGGATTGAAAGAGGTTATGAAAAGTACGGATGCCTACAGGGATGAGGGTTGCATAATCCTTCTTGTCCTTGGCCGCAGACTCTAATCGACGTCACTGGCTTTCATGCTGTCAGTTTTTGTTCATACTTTTTGAATGTTTGTAGCAGGCCACCACTAGGATCCGTTGTTCTGCTTATTGGTCTTTATGTACGTCTACAATTTGGCACTAGTGTTCTCCCCATTGTGTCGCTGCCAATGTTGATGATTAGCTTTCGTTTATTCGTGTTCCCTTGGTTGTCTATGTTCTTAGAAGTAATCCACATGGTGGTCGATCAATTGCCAAGCTCGGCGAACAGATCAACTGCCATCTGATCAACCACCAGTAAACACAACCGAGCTACCTGTATTTCGACAAATTGACAAGAAATCCACATAATGCTAAAGCCCCATTTCTCTATCTATCCTTCTATACAGCTGGAGACTCATTCGCCTATGTTGTCAACACCAGTATGGTGATCGACCTTCATCCATGAAACAGGTGTTGCAAGTGCTCTACGACTTTCCGGAATGCGTCCGCCCGTTCCTCACCGATGTGCCGCCCAAACCCAATGTTGTGTCAGAACAGTTGTCTGTGAGTGCGGACTCTAAACCCCTATCTGTGTATTCGTGAGATAGTAGAACTTTCTGGTGCACCTTATCCTGACTTTGTTCGTAAGGCTAGGAGCTCATCCCTTGGAACATGTGACGTATCTACTCTGCCATCTCGTTGAACACCCACTCTTTAGTTGACTGTCCTCCTGTCCAGTCTGGTGGGAACCTTGTTTGAAACCTGTATGGCTTTTGTCCCCATAGCATGGTTCTAGGTACAACAACAGATGCACAATTAGTGTAGTGGAAATATTTGAAAGACATACGGTTAAACTACCTATGGACTCTTCCTATCTTCCTGCGTGTATAATTCCGAAGCCACATGCGCACAGCATATATCAGGATGGGAGCCAGCTGCCAGGGTTCGAACGGTGGGTTGCCGAAATGGTAGCCCACAGTCTCATCCATTGGACATCTGAGCCTGACGTGCAGCTATTCTGCATTAGTATTGTTTGGACCTGGATGTCATAATCTCGAGGTCGTGTCTACTGTGTGTCGGTTGCGCTTAATGTTCAGCCCCAAAATCATGGGTAATGTTCACCTGAGGCACCTCCATGGCGAGTTGTCAGAATGCGCTTTCTGACTAATTTGTAAACCGTTTTATGCTGTCCTCTAATTGGGACATTTTGGCTTTGCTTTCTTCCCAACTCGTTTGACTTTACCGTGGGGACTATAGGTTGTTAGCTCAGAGCTCTAAATGGCATTGGTCTTGAACGTGTCATGCTACGGTCCAGCTGAACTTGCACTGGTGTCGATCATGTCGTGCCCGAACGAATTGTGGCGATATATTGAATTGTGAAAAGTCGAAAAGTAGTTTCCAAACTCCCCGGAGTCAAACCTTGGGTCAAAAGACGTGTGGTTTGAAACAGCGGCATTTCCGTCGTGTAGACTAATCACACCCCGTTTTTCTTTCGCAACCAACCCCCTAAATCCCTCTACTCGTTGATTTTTCACACTTCCCTTAACGCAACAACCTACCGTCTGAACATCCGAGCTTCCTGCATGTCACTGCACTGCGCAATTCGGTGGTGAATGACGGATGCTAGCAATAAAACTAAGCTCCCTTCCGTCGCCTGGTACGGCTTTAGTGTAACCCTGGGGTCTCCACTGGAATGCCACGGCATTAGTCACTGTGCTAGGTTGGTTGGAACGGACAGGACTCCTCAGACTTCTCATGATCTTCACCATTACCTTATGGAGTTACTACTATGTATTCCAAGACTAAGCTTTCCTAGCACAGACAAGTGCATTGGCACACGTACAAATCATATTTGCACGTTTGGATCGAAACCAGTTCGAAATCGGTGTAGAAAACCGAGGTTCCACAGCCATTCCGATGGAAAAAATTGATTTTACTGACAAAAACGGACTAATTTACACGTAGGTGCCACTGTCTTTATGTCAAATTTGTTTGTCATGCGGCTTTTCCACCCGGGGACATTCTTACAGTTTTACTTGGGACAACATCAAGCGGGCAGAAGTTATTTTTCCTTTCCTAATCCTCTGGGTCAGACATTTATAACACAATTATATTCGAATCGAAAAGGATAATCGTTCTATAGACGTGATACACTACTCATAGGGTTGCTGGAAACTCTTCGACAGCCCACGACGGGTATCGCCCTTCTTGGGGCTCATCAGGTAAACGAGTTCCCGTCAACCGCATTGCACGAACTTAGCGAAATACATTCATTCAGTTTGATTTTGACGGGAAGCACCTCGACTCCAGCAGAATTTCAAGTTTATGGTGTTCTTAAAACATAAGGTTAACGATAACTCGGGGACTGCGCATACTTGATGAGCCTCAAGAGGGGCGAAACCGGTCGTGGGCTGTCGAAAAGTTTTCAGCAACCCTGTGAGTAGTGTATTACGTCTATACAATATATCGCGATATCTGGAATATCATACCAACTGAAACATGAGGCGATCTGGTGCAGCACATTTAGCTGCTTAAGACCATAATGAACGAGAGATTCAGCTGGGTTCCAGGTGAGTCTCCCATCGAAACCAAATTGATATGTAAATGAATGTATTTCGGTAATAATTGCTCTCCCCTAGACCCTCCTGCCCTTTTGCACCTCTCCATCACATTATTCGTTTTGAAGTACTTGGTTGGTATCATTTCATGATAAGAACTGTTGGGATTTCAATATACGGAGCCTCTTCCTCTCCCGGGTCGTGTATGGTTTTTTGAATGTTGTGAGACGAAATGCTCGTCAGTTGACAGAATGCGCTACTGTCAACTCTTGAGGAGCGAGTCCCCCTAGGGAGTCCCTAACACCGTCCACCATCAACTACGGTGGATGGTGTGTTTTCGATGGAGGAAGATCAACTGTTCGATGTGACCTTCGGTAGCGATGCCAATAGGAACTGTATCACATGACTTCTGCATTAGGTCAACGGACTTTGATTTCCATCCCGGTGTCTCAGCAGTTCCGTGAGGTGTGGATAAATTTCTCCATTTCGTCTGAAGTTAACGCGCTACCTATTTTGTTCCTTTACACTACACTCATTGACGTAACATGGTGGATTTTCACGGTGATCGTCCCCCAGCCCCCGCATCCACATTAGTGTTTTTCTCTGTTCACACCGAAATCAGCTACCAAACAGGATAAGCTATCGCGAAGCATTGTTGTCTGAAGACATTTGGGAACTCGATGAGTTATCGTGCGTCGCGTCACTTAACATTTCAACCCTGTTACCTTCAATCGATAGGTCAACTGTGAACTGTTCCAGCAGGCGGTGGTGTGTGTTAACTTATCGGCAAAGTTGAGTTCAGTGAAAAGCAGTCGGTTATTCTGACCGACTCAGCACTACTTAGAACACAAACTCTAAAGCAGTGGTTGACCAATAGGTTTGGGTCAATGCATCTCTATTGTGACATCACTTCTTTGGTAGCTACCCTGCTAATCCGAAGGCGTCTATTTCGGTTCCACGGATGCATTTCCTCGGAGCGATTGGATTGGATCCGATTGTACTCATCTCAAAAGTTAATCAGCTCACTTTATGGATGCACTGTCCGCAGTTTAGGTTCAGCATTCTGTTGAATGGTTCAGGGGGCTTTGTGGTTTGTTGAGTTTTCAATTACTTCACCAGAACACAGTGCAGATGGTGACACTTCAGCAGTGATCAATAACAACCAATCTGCTACGTTGACCGAGATGTCTCTTACGTCCTCAGGAATGGAGACCATTGTTTTTTTTAACTCTATGCTCACCTCCGTACGCTCCTGATTGTATTTCAATGGCCTAAGCTTTCCTTCATCGCACGTGTTCAGTTCCAGGCAGTTGGTGTAAGTTGTTTACCACCGGACGCGTCAGTTTCCGACTTGCCTGGAAGTGAAAGTTTCCACGGTGTGGGTGCATGGAATTCTCGGTGGTTAGCCACTGTCCCAATACCGTCTAGCCTATCTCTTGAATTCGGAGATGAGTTCCAGGAGGAGGACCAACTTCGTGGTGAAAATGCATGCAATCCACTGTATGACTATCCCCACCGGAGTCGCTTCGGTCATTCTTCTCTTCATAATTTGGGTACTGCTGGAGATTTTGGTTTTCCACCGACCAGTACGGCTTGTCCGAATATCGAGTCTGCTGCCGCTGACGATGGAGATGGTGGGACTAACCGTGTGCACTCATCTGCGTCGTCGTCGCCATCTCGACGTGCTGCTTTCTTTTTTCCGTCATCTTCCATACAGTCGCCTGACGACGAAGTTTGGAGCCCCCTTCTCCACACCCAACATTTGGAGGAATTTTCTGATTGTCGCGGACGGACCCAATCTCACCCGTGTGAGTCCTCAGGCTAACAGTTTCCACAACGATACCGACTGGTACCCATGGTTAGATCCAAACAGTAGGCTGGTTGTCACTCTCGGATGATGTGTTCCCACCTTAACGTGCAGAAGAACTGCGACGACGGTGTTCTCTTTCAAGTGAGTTGGCATCTCGACCAGACTGACATTTTTTACCGAGTGACCAACTTTCTGCCAACCCTTATGTATTATATTATATTATATTGTAGATATCTTATGTAATTTATCTGTTTGTGGCTGCAGAAAGTCTTGTCTGTGTTGTAAAACACCACTACATATGGTGAGCATCATATATACTTTGTCAATTTCAATGTGTCATGAAGGACATAGGTCCTAGTAAGCTTCACTCGTTAAGTGGTCGGTTTGGGGTACGAGAACCCTGTCTAGGCTTGGGCAACCTGGCAGTATCCCAGCCCTCGTGCTTCCTTCTGGTGGCATGGCAGCTAGGCGCCGAAAGAGTGTTACGGCTGAACGATTCCATTCTAGGGTACGAGAAATTAACACCAGAAGTTCCGTGTTAGTTTTCTACTACTCTGGAGTTGTGCGCGTCGGTATATTTTCCTTTATACATATATATATATATATACCTTCTTTCTCCCCGACCCCTCGTCTCCATTAGCTAAGCTTCATTCTAGGGTTTAGCATAGAGTTCGTGCTTGTGAGACCTGAAATCCCGTGACACATCCAACCAAACAAATTTATCCAACCAACCTTATCGTTTGACTGTCCGTTATTCTATCCTCGAGCCCGTTCCGCATGGGACTTTGACTTGGCGAGGAACAACAGACTTTTACAACTTTTTCAGAATTTCCAACTTATGCGTGTGCACGATCCTGTGAACTGCGAGACGTGTCACACACACACAAACTGCAATGTCTTTTTTCACACCATTTTTACCATTGAATTTCATTGGTATGCGTCAAATGGTTTGAAAGGGGTCATTCAGTGCCAGCTTGTGTTTTGATCACAATGGACAATGACAAAGATGAGTTAGTAATAATCGGCGTAAACAGAAATAGCACGAAATTCGTAAGGATATGGTATCATCCAATTATATGTACGTGAGACAAATTGGACGGACAGTCACCAGTCCAAGTGGTTGTCACACAGGTTTGAGTCCCTCGTTCCCCTGTACTCACTCCCTTGAATCCCCCCCAAGTCTGGGAAGGGTTTTCGGAGATCGTATGTCTCTTGAAATCAGCAAGTTTGTCTTGTGGCTTAACCAATTGTACTGCTAGCATTCCGTTTGGGCCTGAACATCGCTACATGGAATGGATAGCTTCTGCGAGCAGATGAATGTCTTTCCACCAGACGAACTCATGAGAATAGCTACACCCACTTCCCTCTATTTTACCGTATTCTCTCTGATCAGCTGCTTTCGTTTTTGCACATCATATAAGTAAGCCTACTTGAATGTATATTTAAGGTTAGAACTGTCAAAATATTAGGAAAAACGACCTTCGGTTTATGGCCCAATAGTTCGAATGGAGCAGTGGTTGGTATCAACCGGCATCTCGACTGCTCCTGTCTGGGCTTGGGCAACCTGACAGTAGTTCGGTCCTCGTGCTTTATTCGAGTGGTTTTGCAGTTATGCACGGAAAGTGTGCTGCAGTCGAAAGGAAGAATATATACGGGGTGCAGGTAAAAGATGTTGTAATGCGAGTTGGTACGTTACTGACCGTGGTTCGAACCTGACCTCTGCATCTCGACTTCTGTCCAGATTTGAGCATCCTGGCAGTATCCCAGCTTCGGGTGGCCTGGCAGCTAGGCACCGAGAGGTTGTTACAGTTGAAGGATTTATTTTATTTTTGTGCGTCTGATCTCAAACAGGAGAGCAAATAATGTAGCGAAACGGTTCTGGAAACATGGTAAACCGGTTCGTCTTTGCTTATCAATGGAAACGCTCCCTCTCTGTTTGTAGAGCGATTGGAATTGAGACGTCGAATAGTCACAGCGCAGGAATATTTCTCCATATTGATGGCTGAAAACGTAGAAAGATTTGCGTATACCAGTGCAATCCGCTTGCTTCCACAATGTGTTCCTGTTTGCTGTGGTGCCAGCAGATAGTTGAATGAGACAGTATAAAGCTACACGTTCGTTCTCCTATGCTTATTTCAGCTTATGCTACCTTTCGTCTTCAACCTGGGTCTTTTCAGCCTGGACCATCTTTGAATCGGGAGCCATCCGTGAGTCCTCCTAAGGAGAACCAACATGATGTGAAACATCAATCAGAACCGATGAACTGTGAAGGCTGTGATCTCATCTTCCATTTATCCTGTTGTAACCTACCTCTGTCAGATACTACTTAGATTCCGCCCAACCTTGACTAGATCGGCCTGGTCTAGACCTATTGACAGAAATACCCAACATCTCAGGAATCCTTTACGGTGCCGATCAACCTATATCATTGTTTTCTTTTATCTGTCGCAGTTTTACTCTCAGGTGCTTTTTGGCATTTTATATTTTCCACTGTTTCTCATTCCAAATATCCTCTCATCCGTTTCACTTGTTTGAATCGACCATGAAATTTCTTCGTGTTCTCTACTTGCATGCTTTAAATCCAGGTAGATAGTCGTCGTATCCCGTTTATAAGCGTCGGCTCAATATACAATGATTTGACGCAATATCTTTTGGCATTTTCCTCTTCGCTGATATTTATTTTGCGGATATCTATCTAAGTGGTCATCGTTCTTCTCGAGTGCGAGCCATGACCTGTAATATAATCGTCAGAGATATAGTTGTAAGGGTAATCATCACGTGTTTTGCTCCCGATTTCCTATGGAGATCAATAACATCTGTGCTAACTGGAAAAATTACAATGTTCTATGGCCACGAAATCTCAGAAACCCATTCAAATCTAAAGATACTTCAGGATCCATCTGAAGTTCAAAATCTGGTCAGTTCCCGAAGGTCTCAGCTGTTTTTTTCTTTGAACTTTTCCCAATGCGTTATAACAGCTGGTTTGGGAGTCACGTGACCAGTCCGATATTCTTCCATCTAGTGAGCTCCACTAGGGCCGAAATCTTCGCTTTTCCTGGACGTATCAATTTTTTGTTGAGATCTTGAGATCAAATTCCAAGTCTGGTTGTGCTTAGGTCATCTACGCATCCCAAGGTTGTCTGATTGTGTTTGAAACTTTTAGGCCAAAGCGCCCCCCAGTATTCGCACAATGGAATTGATTTCTTGAAAGCTACGACATTTTCAGGGTTGCCACTTCATAGTGTAGAATGTCTGTGTATAATGTATATGTTCGTGTATTACTGCAAATTCTCTACATTGGTGAGCGAATCTTCAAGGTCAGTAAACACCACCGACTGTCCGACTGTGAATATGTTGCCTAATGTAATAAGAAATCGCGAAGTGCACAAAAGGTCACTCACTTGCAATGCATGGGACTTTCAGTTAGTTTTATAGTTGAAATAATTCTGAACACTCTAGAATGTACATGGCCCCTGTGGATGCAAAATATGCGGAGGTGCCATCCCCGTAAACAATTTTGCTCGATAATTGCTGTTACGAGTTAAGATTGCGTAGGCTGCATTCATTATTGGTGAAAAAATCGTGCAATTTTGTTGTTAAATAGCAGAGTCTTCCGTTCTAGGAAGACCATGATGTAGATCGATTAGCTGACACGCACGACTAACATGCGGTTAGTGGTCCACGATGCCTAATCAACTAGCCACGTGACCCTACGTCGATCATAACGGACAGTTGAACGAACCTAGCTGACGCACACGACTAACACGCGGCTAACATGCTACAAACGAACCTAGTTTGCCTCCGTAAACAGAACCGCACTGGACAGCCGGTGCTTCGCGTACTGTTTTTTATCAGCGAACACGCTCACCTCACTAGCTTCTTCGGATTCCGTGACTTTTCGTTGGCCTTGGAGGTTGTCTGCTGCATTTGATCACACCCACTCGTAACGCACAACAGTGTTGGTGCTTCGATTACTGAATGAATGCACAAATACCACATAGTTCTCCTTCATGTATTGATTTAAAGCATTCTCAAATGCCGTGAAAGATGAAAAGGATACAGCCCCAAGTTTCTCAACAAACGCGTGCACAGCCACTTCCGAAGCCATAGCACAAGTTCAAAGTCGAGTGTGCGCCAAAAATTTCGAAAGGAGGTTAATTAAAACAAATCGCAAAAAACAACGGCAGATGAGGGTGATTTTTGGTCTGAGCACATATGCAAAGGAATGCAAGATTTTGACGTAGAAAGTTTTATTTCGCTCGCAAGGGTTTTGCAGAAAAATGCATTGTGCGTCCAAGGCGCGGCGGCCAAAGCATATATTTCAAAATTGTAATTTCAAATTCCATCACAACTGAAAAACATCAGCATGATCAATGCAACCGACGTGTTCAGGCCACCGAATATGTGACGCGCGTAACAATCACCACTTGTTCGCTGTCAGAATGCACGGCAGTTCTTGTTGCCCTGAAACTTTGTCCCCTCTCCTTCTAGGAAGCAGCCTGAACTGCTTCCTTTTTTCACATGTTCGTGTAATTCCTCATCTGGTTACCTGTTCATCGTTGTTTTTACATAGTCTACCTAGGTAACACCCTTCCGGTGCCTAGCTGCCATGCGGCCCGAAGGAAGTGTGAAGGCTGAGATACTGCCAGGTTGCCCAAGCCTAGACAGGAGAAGTTGAGAGGCAGAGGTGGGGTTCGAACCACGGATCTTGCAGTCAGTAAATTCGCGCTCGAACCACTTGAGTCATTTCGCCATCTACCAAGGTTGAACACTGACGTAATGGTTTTCTCTTTAGCCTATTCTAGATTAATCGAGGTGTGCGAGCTCAAGAGAGTTCGGCGTAGCTCAGTGGTTAAAGCGCGAACTTGCTGCCCGGAAGGTCTGTGGTTCGAACCCAGTGTCTGCATCTCGGCTGCTCCTGTGTAGGCTTTGACAGCCTGGCAGTATCTCAGCCCTCGTCCTTCCTTTGGGTGGCATGACAGCTAGACATTAGAAGGATGTTGCAGCTGGGGAATTCTAACGATATAACCTGCGCACTAGGGGGAAGACTGCTGTAAGAAGTGCTTGAGTTTCTGGAAAAAAGGGTATCAGAAACACTTCGTGTGGTGGCAACTCCCTCTCCTCAAATCGGCCGTGGGCTGCTAAATGGGCAAACCCTTACCTTGTTTTCTCCGCTGCCACCCGTGTAGGTAAAGGTGAATGAGTTCAGCTGCTCACGCACTAACAGTGTTTCACCCGACGTGAAGAGGAACAGCCACCAGGTGAACACTAATCACGCTTCAAATCGATCCACTTTATCTCAGACCAGACTTATTTCCTCGACAGGTTGTCGGACGAACCAAAATACGATACCGGCATTTGCCTATGGGGAACTTAAATGTCAGTCAGTGTTAGGTCAGTCATCTCATGCGGGGGGGGCTGCGGGAAATGTAGTCCGCAAGGTGGTATGCAACTTTTTTCGGATGGGCAGCTATTCGCTCAACTACAGGACATTGCAACGTAGTTGTGAATCATTAATCTCAAAGCAGTATCATTCTGGTTAATGAAACTACGCATTGTCATGGTTGCAACGATCGCTGTCACACTCGAGAATAACTATGGAAGCCTAGTTGTGGAGACTCTTATGCTGGGTCATATCGGAAACACTGGAATATCCGCTTTACTGCTCGAGAATGAAGTGGCTTCTTCAAGACACCCTACTCGGACTGCACAGCGACTAACGGCTTGTCCGAACTACCCGTTATGAAATCTGCAGAGAACTGCCGTGCATTGGATTGGACAAAGTGTGTTCTGGCATATTGAGTTTCCAAAAGAAGTCCATTCATCGCTAGCCAGACATCTTGCCTAGTTGCGTTTACAATGCAGAGGTAGCCTATCTGATTTCCTAAACACCAATAAGTAGAAGTATCTTGAAGTGTGAGGCAAGCTCTTGAAAGGGCACCTCAACTTACACATTTCTGGAAATACTGTCGAGCATCCCGAAAGCAGCAGCAGAGCGGGATGTGCAAAGTTTGTCCCCGAGGGCATGATTCCTTCTAAAACACTCATTTCGAAGAAGCATTCGGTGGATAAACTTGTCCGTCTCATTACCTCTAAGTAAACCGCCAACCCATAAATGACTAGCACATAATGTCGAACTCCCTGCCTTCCTACCGTTATTCGGTCAAGTCCGACAGTCATGTTGGACGTATGTAGACTGTGATAACAGTCCTGACAACAATTGACGATGATATTGTAGAAGAGTGTATGAGTCTGAGAATTCGCCAGTGATGCGCGTGAACTGCCTCGTTGTTATGGTCAGTTACAACGTTTGAAGACAAGCGATTGTGTGCTAGGTAGTTTGGCGTAGAATGTCCCTGGATAACAACGCCCTGCAGAAACGTTTTACGTCTCATTTGATCCATAAACTTTCTCACGCAAGGTGGCTTCATGTAGAATTGATGGACAACGGATAGAGGTGAAGTGCTTATCCTTTATTTTGGAAAAAATTTTTCCCGTGTAACGTGTACCTAGCGGGTGTTTCAAAGTTGGAGGTACGTAAGGGGGGGGCAGAATGGCACAAAGAAGCTACTCATGGGAGTAGACCAAGGTAATTGACAGGAGTTCATGACAGTTTTTGTCTCCTGTTTCCATGGGAGAAAAGCTTTGCTCTACGACTTGACACTTTTTCACGAGTTGTTTACACAGGATTTCCACCCATTTCAGTTGAATATTTTTCGCGATGGGGGGTGGTGGTAAAAAACGGTCATCGTGAGGTCATGGCTTTGATATTGGGCAACTTCTGAGGTTGACCGTATCCCTCATCAACACTGGAATTTCTGTCGAAATGGAGCGATCCTGGTAAACTCGTAGGACGCAACGGAATTAGGCATAGTGTAAACTGGGCCAAGCGACCCTTGGTTTTTGTAGAAGCCCGCGGCTTGGGTATGCGCTGTCGGTCAGTCCGCTAAAACTTTGCACTGCAAACTTAACTACTCACAAAGCTGTCAGTAATCGAACTATATCCCTCAGTCATGACCTTCGTTTGCACGCTTGCGGAGAGAGCTCACTCAGCTTTATCTGTGGGGTACTCTGTCAATTATGGCAAGCTGGCTGTCCTCGAACAACAGGTTGACAAGCGTTTCTTTTTTCGAATTTAATGATGGTTATCCGCATATCCGCCTCTGTGTCCAAGGGCCACTTCCGATTAAAAGACCGCCAAAAACACGTGATGCTGCCCTTTCCCCTGGTAACATATGTAATCATAACATACCAAGAATCTTAGTTCACATTACTGATAGAAGTCCCACTCGCACTATTTCTCCAATGTTTCTACAACTGCAGAGTGTTAACAACGCTTTGTATGATGCACTGGGGTCTATTGTCAGGTGAATCGGATCATTTTACTGCATGCGTCTCATATTTCTCAACTGATCACCTATATGTCTGAAGGTGTCAATACGTTAGAGGACCACTTCTGGAGCTTCTGCAACGCACCATTGTCGGACGATATATTATATGCGTTTATCTAGAGCACAGCGACCAATCTCCATAGGTTTAATCCGGTCAAATCAATGAGGCAATTCATATTTCCACCATAGCAAAATCAATCCACCAAGGGCTCATTTGAGGCACTGATGTCAAATATTTTTTGGAACTGTGTCACAGCTGTATTTAACATGCTTTAATAGGGTATGAGATCTCATGAAGTGTACTATAAGTCAGTAAGGAAGCTAAGAGAACCTAACAAAGTGGAGAGGTTACAAAGATCTTGGCTGTTTATCGAAGTTGCCCTTTAAAAAGCCTACAACCGATGTGGAATACTGGACTTGTTTAAATCTTACAGGTAGCTGAAACGGCTGCAACACGAAACCAAGATACCCCCAAACGATCCAGAATTTCGTGCACAAATCTTTAGGGTTTTCAGCCGTTGCTGCCATCTGCTTCAAGCTGTCTCAAATTAGCTTCGGTGGTTTCAGATCCGGGTTGATGTGACCTTTGTCTTGTGACATAAACTTATCCCAATAGGATAACATGAGTTGAGAGGGATAAATAGATGTTTAGTGGAAATTTCGCCACTTTGTTGGACTACTGTGTGTTTAGACGGGCTGAACACCCAAAAACAAATCTTTACTGAAGATGTCTCCAGGTGTCTACTAAATTTCCCGGACGTTTCCCTTGGGTCCGCTTTTTTATTACTAAGTGAATACCACACATATCAACCTCATAGTCTAGCCCTGGGATGGGTTTCCTTAAGATGATACTGAAATGTACCGGAGTATTGGTACCTCAGGTGTGTTTACCTACGGTTGGTCGGGTGACTGTTGACCTGTTCGTCGAGCTTGGCAGTTAGCTCCCAAACGTTTTGTCACAAGCCCAAGGGACATTGTCAGCGCACTACCACCTGCGGCCAAACCTGATCGGGGTTTCTGTCGGCTGGTGCTATGCAAGGGAATATAGCTATGGCGAGCTGTCATCCATCCTCACTGAGGGACAACTACATGCGTTGAGGCGCATGTGTATTCAGTTGAACACCCTTTACCCAGTGTATAAACCCAAAGGAATAAGACCAGAGGTTGAACGGGAGGGGGTCTACTGTGACCCTTAGCTGTCAATTCAAGTGGGTACAACTGAACAGTTGAGACTCGGCTAGACTGGTGGATGGAATGCCGTACTCATGTTGCTGTTCATCAAGCGTGCGTTCGTATGGGTTAAGAATTTGGTGTAGGAAATACCTGCCATACTTTACTTGTCTGCTTCCGGTACGTCAGTGGCGCGTTTCAGGAGAGAGGAGCAGTGTATGACCAAAATGATTATTCATCACACTGAACGAACATTAATAGCTTGGCAGTATCACACTGAAATCAAGGCCACATTCTGACGGATCGGTTGAAGCTGTGCTTGACTGTCCAACTGTATTGATCTTTAGGTAGGTGCAAAGAAGCTACACTACCGAGGCGAACGAAATCATTCGGTGATTGATCGATACTGATAACTAGGCGTTGATCATATGATTTTGGTGTTGAGTGATGGACAGTTGTCATGATATCGTGAATATTTTCTACCCGGTGTTTATTACATATTGCTTGCGCTTGAAATCACAAGAGTGACCAGTGAGTTGTGCTTCAAATTTCAATCTACAAAACACCACAACCTTGGTTCTCTTGAATTCTCCCCTTTAGAAAGGACCTGTTCTGTCGATCGAAATGTGGTGCGTGATTCCGAGTGAAACGTGCCTCGTGTCGTAGTACGGGTCAAACTGTATGGTGTGTATGCGCTTGTCTCACCGTGGCCCGAAAAGCATCTTCCTCAGGAAAACTGGAGGTTACATAGGGATTTCTGGGGCTGCTACACAAAGACAAACAAAAATGGATTTCTACCAATTATCGAAGGTCAGTGGGTCCGAAAAAGAGCACGATGCCGTGTGCAGCATGACAACGAAGCAAAACTGCAAGACTGGTCTGATAAAGTGTGAATCCTCAATGCCAAAACTGATCGAACAGGGTAGTGGAGCATTCAGACAAAGAACCGAGATTATGCATACCTCAATCCAGAGGCTTCGTGCTTCTCGTATGACAGCAAACGTGCTGAATCGAGCGAGTTAGAGAACTCCGATCGTCACAAGGCGGACTAAAGGAGATCTATTGTCAGCGAGGTAGTTCAAGCCAGCTTGGTGCAACGAGGAGTACTTCCACAAAATACTAATTGGAAGGACCAGATCTTCTCCGCCTGAAGCAGAACCCTCCTAAACATCATTCAGATGACCTTCTTTAGCTTGCTTGTGTTTTCATAATGTGTTTCAGTGAGTTACACTCACGCTTTTCAAAGAACTGATGAGTCCTGTACTCTCCGTCGTGAAATCGACTCTCATTCAAGGAGCAGTACATGCTCTGCAACACGAACTCTTCACGAACCTATTTAATTCTACACAAGATAGCATCTACACAGTACGACGATGTGACATTAGAACTAGTGTTTCCGTAAACCGATCGTAAAGCGATCAACTTGACCTCAATAAAAACGACGGCAATTCCCAAATACTACTCAACTCTCGCGGTGAGCCTCGAGAACTTCGGATTTCCTACCCTGTAAGTGAAATCAGTCTGTGCTGAAAAGCTGATGGACGCTGTTCGATCCTTTTATTGTCGTCGGGAATTATCAACATCTGACAAATTTCCAGGGGAATTCGGATCCACATTTTTGATGATGAGGATTTTGTAAGCAGGTCTACAGTATTCGAAAAGCTGATATATAAGGTAGTCACACATTCATTCACAATATATATATACATATATATATACATATATATATACATATATATATACATATATATATACATATATATATACATATATATATACATATATATATACATATATATATACATATATATATACATATATATATACATATATATATACATATATATATACATATATATATACATATATATATACATATATATATATATGTATTTAGGTCGGCGTGGAGGTTACGGAAAACCTACCAGCTGGTTATGGTTTAGGAAATACAATCTGGTCACAGAATTCCATATAGAAGTGTTTTTGGTCTGATGTGTGTTTCTCATTCAACGGTCTGTCTTGTGAACATCCGTGTGCGCCTGGCTCATCTTGTGTTTTGTACACCATTATCAGCTGATGTGTGTGTGTCGTAAATTCGGTTTCATTCGAGTCTTTGTTTGTGCCTCGTTACCATGTCAACAATCAATACTGTCGCACTGCTGACTTGGGCACTTGTAAAACCGTTTCGCCTGGCTTCATTTTTTTTTCTCAGACAATTCCTTCTTATTCTCTGCTTGCTATGGCTCAATGTGCACTTCGAATTTGCATTCCCTCTAAGTCGATAAACTCCTCTTAAGAGTGTTCTGTATTGCCGAATATTTTTTACTTAATGTCCCTAGCATTCATTCCGAATGATGAACTTGCAAACCAGTGGATTCAGTTTACTGATATGTTGATAAATACTGTAGTTTGGAGACGAATTTTGAAGGCGGATCAGCGGTTGAACACTAATCCTATTTCCACACCGGCCAAGCCGCTGCTTGGGGCTTACTTCTGCACCAATAAAATTCAAGTTTTCGTGTGCGTTCTGCTTTTCACAGATTGGAGCTAACTTGCGCCGGTTTGCCTCCGAGGTCTCAACTTCAGTTGAGGCATATCTGCTACTTGAACTATTAACTAGCCCTCAGTTTTGAAGACTTCTTCAGTAGGGTGTTCACAAGACAGTGAGCGCACCAACTTTTAGATGAGGGCTTATCAACCAACGAAATGCAAATAGTCACTAACCGTCGTTAAAAAGCAAGCATCTTTACTTGCTTGCCTGAAAACTGATAACATTCACTCAATCTGCACTTGTGATCAGTGATCAACCAACGAAATGCAAATAGTCACTAAACGTCGTTAAAAAGCAACCATCTTTACCTGCTTGCCTAAAAACTGATAACATTCACTCAGTCTGCGCTTGTGATCAATGCCGTGATTGCTGTTCGAGGTTCCAAGGTGTATCCACCAAAACACCGAAGGATTAATACCTCGCCGTTGGGAGTATTTTGGTTCGCTTTCCCACGGTTTTTACCATAATCTTAAAAGATTGATTGCAACAGAGTCTATTCTCATATAAGGCATTTCTCACCACCACAACTTTTCATCTTCTTTCGTTCTGCGGATAAATTTCACTCTTATTTCCAAAGTGGGCGATTTCTTTCCCAAGGAATCTAGCGTTCCATTCATTTGTGGAAACTACCGGTCTGTCTGGATTCGGGCCAAAAACATCCGGTAAGAAAGAAACATATTGTTGTTGGATATTAGTCAAAATAACTTAATGGCCCGATCGATTGTCGGAAAATGGTGAAGTCATGCGTTTCCGCGGTTCCAAATTTGGATGTTTTTTTCAGGAGCGTAACTACCGCACACTATTGTGCAATCCAGTCGATCAAACTGCAAGCATATCATGCAGATCGGTTTGGGACTTGATTACAAGGCAAAATTTGGAATTGGCCATCCGAACTGGACGGTCTACGCAAATGTGAAACGACGCCATCTGCAATATTTAGTTTCATGACATGGTACGGTGAAAACTATGTTTACCCATTGTTTCATGATAGGATGCTACTTGTTAGGTTGACAGAAAAACGTGTGACTATATGTGCTAACCGAAGGCGCAGTTGTATCTTTTGCTCGCAATATCGAAGTATTATTTATATGGTTGATGAAAACTCTTAAACAGTCAACTATCGGTTTTGCTATCTCACGTTAACACTACGTGGGCGATACTCTCTTGGTTTCCCTGAAATATCGCTATCCCTAATTCGAGTAAATCTGGTTGTATATTCGTGAGGTCGCCTCAATCAGGACATGCTCGGTATTTTAAGTGCGGATTCACTGTGAAGTCTGACGGAGAGTTCTCAAAGACTGGATAGAGTAGTTTTCTAGATGAGGCTTGTTTTTTTTACTACCATGACCTTGAAGGGGTTGCAGGTTATCGAGCGTGAACATAATGAGGGTGAGGTCAGATGTTTGCTACTCCAATTTGTTGTAGGCATATCCATTCCTACGCTCCCCAAATTACAATATTTTTGTCCATGTGTTACCGAACGCAACCTGGACCTTATCATGAAATTTGGCTCTTCTGTAAGGCCAAACAAAAGAATAGGTATCGACCAGGAGGGCTGATGGAATCCCAGATGGGAAAAGTGTTTCAGGGGTTGTTTTTGGTTATTTCGAGGGCGAGATGGCTCAAGTGGTTAGAGCGCGAATCTACTGACCGGAAGGTCCGTGGTTCGATCCCGACCTCTGCCTCTCGACTTCCCCTGTCTAGGCTTGGGCAACCTGGCATTATCCCAGCCCTCGTGCTTCCCTCGGGTGGTACGGCAGCTAGGCACCGAGAGGGTGTTACAGTTGAACGGTTTTTGTTTTTGGAATAGCGCTAAAAGAAATCAGAGGATGACAACCTTTGTACAGTGAAGAATGGGTTGGCAAGAAACTAGCCAAGTATATATTATCAAAGTTGAGAAAGAATTTTCATCATAGTTTTAAATCTCAGTCATACCATTCCTCGTTTTTAAGACTAGTCGCATCCTGCTTCCTTAATTTCACGCCACCTACAGAATCTGAAAATAAAATTTGTTGTACTCTGTTTGTTCTTGTCGTTTGTGATTATTGGCAGCTCACGAAAACAGCCGAAATAGTGGACTGGCTCGCGATTCAGAAGTTTCGGGGTATCTGACCACTGCCGTGGGTAGCGAACACTCCAGCTGAACATTAATAAGATACTGAAAGCAGAGCACAAGTGCCTCACTGAAACTTAAAGGAACTAACGGTGTCATGCTGCCCAATTGGTCAGAGATTCGATGTAGCATGCTAGCCATCACTGTGAACGCTATACAAACTCACACCAATCATTCAACTGTCAACAAGGCTGGTCCCATGAATGAATTCGCCCATATCTGTCTATCATGATCATCCATCTGTTCAGGCTTTCACCCCAAAATGCTGACGCGTAGCAGGACACGCGCGGTTGACAAAACCGAGGAGGATAGGTGATATCAATTAGGCTGGAGCACCATGCAAATTAGGTGCGCATTTCTGACGGTCCTGCTCGCGTTGCTCACTGCTTCAGGCAGACGGACGATGTACGGAATAAGCGATGAGGTTTTATGGGGTCAATTAAAGGCAAGCCCGGAAATGTGCATACCTGACCTTAGGAATGCACGTTCAAGCACGTCCTCAAGATGACCTGATAACAGAACGTCATACACAAGGCTAGTTGCCTCCCCGATACCACTACGCCTAAACCCGACATGCGAGACGCAAGTCCGTGCGAAGAAAGCAGGTTTTCATTCGTGTGGGAAGGGCATTGACCACACCTTTACAAATGCTTGGGCAGCACCATGAATAACGTCGACCGAAAATGGCTAGCTGGGATGCATACGTTCGTAGTTGACCAGGTGGTCGAGCTAGGCAATTAATTGACTTGCAAAGGTTTCGTCATCATTTGAGGTGACGTCATCAGGAGACTTTGTCCCATCCAACCACATATTGATAATATCCCTTCGAATATTGAAGAAAAGTTTGCAAGTCTGCCGTCAAGCCCGGCAAACAGATCAACAGCCACTTGATCAACTGCTAATTCTCGATATACTTCATGACTTCTATTCTAAACCCCATTGGCCATGTTAGCGCTTAAAATGATTTATCCAGCCAGTGCGAGTTAGAATGTCATCTGTTTCTTCAACTTTGTCCATGACCTACTCGTTGAGTGCACAACCCGAAAATTTGGGATAGGAAATGTACTCGGAGAAGGTTTCGTGGACATGAACTGGGCGGACGTTTTGTTATTCAACGACTGCCAGTCCGTACAACCTACTCTAATAGAGTGCATGAAGTGGCCTGTTGTTCTGCGATGCGTCTTGATCGATCGATAGAGTGAACCGTGGTCACTCAAGCTAAAAATCAATAATGAAAGGCCAATGGCTACATCAGAACTGACACAACGTGTGAGGGTCAATTTGGGGATAAAATGCGATTTTCTGGCCATTTTGGTGTAGTGTCTGCATAAAGCTTTTCTGAATGCAAAGTTGAGACATGGAAATGCGTATTCTAATGGCTCTGGCAGTGGCTATAATCTCAGACATTTAGGTCAGCTTGATGGAACTTCTTGAGTAGGTTTAGTGGTCAGTGCAATGTTATATATATATATATATATATATGCCTGGGCCACTCGAAAAGATAACTCTGTCCTTATTGATAAGACCACAAGTGTTCAAGTCCCTCAACTGAAAATTCAAAACTGAACTGTGCAAAAGTCTGATCGTGCGTCGGAGAGCGCATTTCAGCAAATCATTGATCTTATTAAAGCAATGTAGAGGAGGTTGGCCATTCATAACTTGCGACGTACTGATATCGTTAATGGTCTTGTGGGGTAAGGGCTGGACGCAACACTGGTCTAGTTGCTATGGCGTCCGAAGCTGTCCTGGTTTCAGACATTGTGGTAACAACAACCGACCGAAAACAGACTATGCAGACTTGAGTACCATGTGAGACGAAGCTTTTTAAAAACTGACTGAATGAATCACTGAGGTCGCTTCTCGTCTGTCGTGCACCACGGTGGTGAGCCATAGAGAGTTAGGAAATGCCTTTAAGAATCGCCTTCACAACAAGACAGATTTGCCCAAATGCATATTTTGGTAGGATACTCCTCTAACTTCTCAAAGTATCTTATTGATCGTTGGATGTCATGGCAATATCACGAATTTTATCGCTTCGTATGCGAACTAAATGCTGAAATAAAATACTTGGGATTACAATTTCAGGAACTTTATACCTCCTACATTTGATGACCCCTACGTGTGACCAGAAAGGACTTCTTAAACTCAAACGATCATGATTGCTGTCCTTCAGTTTTCTAGTGGTGGGGTTCCTAGGAATTCGTTAAGCACGAGCTATTTTAGGCCCACGGCAATTGTATCTAAGCCAAGTTACAGTCTGACTTTGAGTTCCGTTCTTTCGGTTCTGACTTACCCTACTTCCCTTACGTTGACACTGGTGAGAGAGTGGATAGGCTCCAACAATTAGTGTTACAGCTGTCGACTACGAACAGCATGAGGATAGACTTTTGACATCCAGGTTTCACCTGGTCTTTCAGATAAAAACACCTTCCAAGACCTTCTTGTACTTACTTCTGGGCTTACTGAATGACTGCCGGATCATCTTAGAACGTGTTCAGTTCACTGAAAACACAAGCAGTTGGTAATTTCGGAAGAACTCAGGCTTAATACGGTCTCAGTTGAGGTTTTGCCGTTCAAACGAGAGTGGTGTGAATATGAACAAAATACATATCCCGCAAAACCCCAACTGAAACCAAAAAAGTTTCCCAGTGGGTTTCAAGCGTCCCTGAAGCTACCTGAATGGGAAGTCATGATTGGCGGGTCAATCGATCGTCACAACCAGGCCCGGTACTGGGTCGTCGTTCGATGGGTCGGGCGCTCAAGCGTGAACACGTTCGCCTGCTCAGACGTGAAAATTCAGATGCGTCCAGACATGAGTCCAACAACATGACAATTCAGCTGTGTTCAGCGTGAGCTGGGGGAGTAGTGGTAACACGCTCGCCTCGCATGTCAGATATGCACTGATATGCACTGCTAATGAGCTCCAATAAGAGCGAAACTCGAGTCCAGTGATTCCTTTTGGTGTTGACTCACCAGGATAATTACGCCAGAACAGGAGGACGACCGCTCAAACGAGAGTGGTATGAATATGAACCGAATATGAACTTAATGCGGCCGTTTGAAACTCTATTTGTCCGCTAGAGTTTCGATAAAACTCTCGTGTGTTGCGACCACAGTCGGTACCATACGAAGCCATATCTCCAGATGAATGAGCATCGAAGAGATTATCTTTACTAAGTGTTTTAATTTCGTGACGCGTCACATGAAGATAAGAGATGCAGACCAGTTATCGTTTGCGTTTTGCTAACTCCGAATTAAAGTTGATTGTAGGATACTGTGGTTGGTGTGCGGTCAAAAAACAACTGAGGTGCTCCATACAACGAACAAATCAATAGCAAGACAAGATAGGGAGAATAATCGATGTGCATGCTACCAGCTACCGATCCAGACCGAAGTGAGGCTACATGTTATGATAACCTTCAAGACGTAAATTTTAATGGAGAAGTCGCGTTCATTCTTAAAGCAATGTGGCTAGTCCGGTGGGATTACAGTGGTCGCTGCTATCAGCAACCCGGCCACTACTTGGAAGTAGTTGCTGCGTCTTGAAAAATTGCAGGGCTTCTTACTGCCAAATAGTAGTAAGCTTGGTGTGTTGTACTGTTCTACCCTCTGTGGTATTTTGCAGCACGGTGGTTGTTTTTTGCCATCTTGGAGATTAGTAAAATGGATAGTTGAACTTGTTTGAACCCCTGTGTATTCAAGCAATGCCTGTTCCAGTGTCCAGTTGATTTCGGAAAAAAACAATGGTTACGGATGGCAAACGCTAAATTTAATTCGCTCTATGGGAGCCCCAATAACTGAATAATAGTGAGCGAACTGCACTCATTTGTACACCACTTCGGTTCTAACGGCAGACTCTCCTAGGTATGTTGTTATTCTTCAACCAGACGTGCAACACATCATGTTTCAGCTGGTATGATTTTCGGGATATCGCAGTATTTTTCCCCAAGTTTGGTGAAAGCTCTCTGACAGCCCACCACCGTTTTAGCTCCTCTTCGGGTTCAACAGGTGGGCATTGTCCCAGAATTTCTTTCAACCTAATGTTTTACTTGAACGCAAGTTGGACGCAATTCACGAACTGCTTTCATTTACTTGCCGCTCAGCTGAATTCCGACTGACTCTCGTTTATGATATTCTTCGACTGATGAGAGTTGGAAACTTTCCGAGTAAATCACGATCGATCGCTCTGGACTTAATCAAATGCTGGATAAGCGTCCGTGGTGGAATTATCGGTGGTCTTCTAAGGTGAAAATCAGCATGAATAACTGTTTAGCACAGTCAGCGGTCCGTTGCAATTGGCTTTTCTGTTCGTGCATCGACAGCTTCGTGAATCCCTTTGATGCAATTCAAACAGCGGTACTTCAACCATACCAGGGTTTGGAGGAATTGAACCAGTTGGCTGGAGAATTCACACTCCAGGTATGATAAGACAGCATCACATGGCTCTTGAAATCATCTGTTTTTTTTTGCAGAAGTACTGTGTCCTGAACCCTGAACTGTACATTTCGCTTGGAGACAAAAATGCTATTCTACCTGCCCAAATCCCAGCCTTACTGTCTTTTGCTCACGATGTGAGGAACCTGTTCATCTTCAAGCATCTTGGATAGGGGAGTGAAAATGTCATTGTCTGGTCCGTTGTGTTGACTTAGCTGTGTCCATGGCATACCAGTTCCTCCAGTACTGTCTTACGATATCCCTTCTAGACTGCACAACGTATACCATCTTGGGAGACCCCAATATATATGAGTGCTTCTCAGCTTCTAGTGTCCTACGCGACCTCGTTAATTTTATAATCTACCTTACCTCCCAGCTGGATGATATGTTCTTTAATACCTCGGATGTATTCTCTGTTCTAAGGTATACGTGGTCACTGAATGCTGATGTTGTTTTCAAAAATATTTGGTGGACAGGATTGGTTAAGTTAGGCCAGGACAGTGCTCACCAGGGCCTATTTATCCAAGCACTTTTCGGCCCCGAATGATGTGGCTGTCCAAGCGGACTCCTCACAGATCCGTAGTCCTAATGTAATATTACTATCATTGTTAGTTGTATTATTACGTGAGCACCTGAAGGATGACCCTCCTTCGGCTTTTGTTTTCCCATAGGAACCATTTCCACTATAACTGAGGGATTCTCATAGCCTCAGATGGACCGTTTCCTGCGGTTGTAAATGTGACCAAGAGAACGAACAAAATGCGTATAGCACCTCACCAAGATAGCAAATATATAGTTGGACACACAAATCTGAAAATCATGATTGCAGTTGATGTGGCGTGTGCTGAAACAGTTTTGAGAATGTAGGTTCAAGTGAACTATTGATTTTGATACAGTTCCACTAACGTCACTGTCCCCATCCGTTCTCTTTTAGGTCATAGTACAAAGCAGCTGATCATATGGACTGGAGTAAACTCATTTATTGATCCAAGCATGTAGTGTGTGCCCAGAAAGAACTAAGCGTTACTCTGAGACGGTCTTGTTTTTATTGATTGGCCGGATCGCCTTGTAGTTTCACAAACTTTGTGTGTGCTCCAATTTACACGTATTGCAGCAGATATGTTTGCATTCAACACTGTCGTTCGCTCTGTTTTGTTCATACCGAGCAGGGAATGTTAGTGACTTGCTGTTTTACTAATTTAGGTGGTTCGCCTATTTCAAATGTAACGAGATATCTAGACTTTGCATTTAGTTCCTCACATCCTGTTCGTTAGTGAATACTTCGTCACGCCCTTGCAAGCCATAGTAATTCGGACAAACCGCAATCCATGTCAAGTCGACCTACAGTCATTAACGATCTGAGCACGTTCAATCTGCTTCCGATAAATTGTGGCACAGTGACCAGTTCCGCTTCTGTCTGGTCATACTTCTCGTTGAGTGGTGGACTCATTAAAATGTCAGTTATTGCGTACATCCTATCGTATGGGATACAGTAATCCACATTCTGGTTTTCCAGACTTCCGCACAGCTTTCGTCTTGTCAACCCAGTCCTCTAGACTTGTTTCTAAATGTGGTTTCCGTGAAATTTTCGGTGCGTTCCTTACTCACCAGCGCCTCACAGTTTGGAATCATTATTCAACCCAATTCACAGGGGTTGAACAATGCGTTCCCATGTCTCCAAAGTTATCCGAACACCTAATCAGTTATCAAGATTCGGGGGTGTTTTTTTTAAAAAAAAGAGAATTTCTTTGTATCGCAACAGGCTTGTCCGTTACTCGATCCGCCTGCTCCTTATCTGTAATTATATCCAGTCTGATTGTACTCACTTTTCTCTCGAGCTATTAGTATAGGTTATAGCTGATTATTTGTTTACCTGTTCAACATACCATGATTGAGAGTACATAACCGTGGGCTCTGATTAACCGGCCGAACGACTAAGCTGAAAGAGTTCCATAGCAGTCCAAAAACTTGATTTGAAATTTCCATCGAGATGCTGTCTTTTCCCGAACACACCTTGCTATTGAAACGTATGGTCCTGTTTGGGTCATCACTCCACATTCGACGGTCCCTGATGCTCAAGTTAACATTGAATGATTAGATGACTGACCTAAGAACAAACTATACCACTAAGTCTGTTTCTTAACTAGACCAGCTAGCTAGGGATACTCAGAGCAGGAAAAAAATTCACTCTTGGCCAGCAGTAGGTTCAGTGGTCCCCACTGCTGATCAACTTGCTGAGAATTGTTGGCTAACCCAAGACTTCTTTTGCCCATTTCGGGGCGAGTCAATACTTGCTGGGGCACAAACATGCCATTTCAACCTCAGATTGGTTCCAATTTTCCAATTATCCATGCGTCCAAGTCTATAAACCTGACTTGCATATCTCTAGCAGCAAGAAATCAAAACAATGCACGGATGATTGATTGTCTGTGCAGTGCAGTGCACTTCAGGGGATGAGTTTGTCCGATTTTATGTTCCAAGGTTGTTCAAGGATTTATTGCTCCCAGTAGGACGGAAACGACTGAAAGCGATAGTTCACTGTTTGCAGCTGAAGGTGATGTGGTAACTGAAAACGGCCCATGGCTGTTCGTTGCGCGTATAACTCTGGGAGCGATACAATTATCAATGTAGATTATTGTTTATTATTTGTTGTCCGCCGGTAACAATAAGTACAAATCCACAACTATCCTATGAACAGCATCGCACCTGATACCAAAAACCTGTAGTCGGATGAATTGCGGTCAGAATAACCAGGGTGAACTGACAAGAAATTTTTGAAGGAAAATTTCAGCACCGACGACAATCGACCACTCATCGGGAGGCAAAGACAAGTGAGGTGGGAACCATCAGTCGGATGAACAAAGTGACAAACCCAGGTCAGATGACTTCAATCATATGACAATCCTGTGGGCCTGTGAGCACTGCACCTCAGAGCAGGCTTGAGGATACGTTAGCACACTAAGACCTTTCATCTAGCGGGGTGTGTTCTGTCGTCATGTCTGCTTCTTTTTGCGTCTGACCGTTCGTTATGGTGCCGCGATGTCTACTGGTGGTTGATCAGATGGCCGTTGATCTGCTCGCTGAGAACAGATCAGATCGACGAGCGGATCAGCAGTCATCTGATCAATCACCAGTGGACGCAGCCGAGCTACAAATATTTCGACACATTGCTGAAAAGTCTGTTCTGCTCAGGGTGGTTGTGTACAGGGGATGATCGTAACTTTCCAAAGCGTCTCCAGCGGTGAAAATATTGTCGTTAGGATTTAGGGGTTGTTTGGTCTCCCACACACACACTCAACGACCGAAATTCTGAGACGAGTGTACTGGCTACACCCTAGACTATTCTCATATGGACACAAAATTCAGCATGTTACATGTGAGGACTTTTAAAGCTAAGCCGGAAACAATACTAAGCGGCCTACGCAGTGTGAAGTAACCTGTATCAGTGACGAACACTCGCAAAAAAGACAGTGGTGTGTGTGTCCCGACTACACACCTACCACTAATAACTTAAAGGACCTGGTTGTTAGTAGGAAATGAAAAAAGGAAACCAGAGTTCCCGGAAGGGAATTCAAAAACAAAATCAAGTATAACCGATAAACAGTCCCCAAGTAACTACGTAATGCACTACTCATAAGGTTGGAGAAAATTCTTCGACAGCCTACGACCGGTTTCGCCCTTCTTGGGGCTCGTCAGGTAGGCGCAGTCCCCGAGTCTCCGTCAATCTTATGTTCTACCTGAACTCAAATTTAAATACACTCATTTGCAAATCAATTTGGTTTTTGCGAGAGACTCACCTGGAACCCAGCTGAATCTTCCCAAGTAAATAATATCTTCATATCTGATGGCCTCCATTTCACATTGAAGCCTAGATATCCCCTGAGAAAGGTTCTTTCTGACTAAGAACCCCTGTCCAATCCAGACGGTTGTGGGTTCAAACCGCTTTTGATGCCTTCCAAGAGGGATTAAGCGGCTTCACAGTTCCTCTCGGCTTTCACTACAGAGCGACTGCAATCACAGGATAGATCCCCCACTTGCAATGAACATGTCTTCTGTTCTTGAGCTACAGGCCCAAGTCAAACTGAACTTATTTCCCTGCGGTTCTCAAACTTCTGAATGGTTGTCAATTTCAGTAATATATTTTAGGTTGCATCTGTTAGGTTGTGTCCCCAGAATTTTGTGTAGCTTTGTTCGTAGGAGGCATGCGAGAAATTCCGTTTGTTACCTCTTCTCCGCCGGATATGTATTGGATACGGTGACGTTCCAAAACACTACACATGTTACAGAATAGCGATCACCTAGTCCGCTGATACCCTATGCTGGCCCTAGGTTGGTGGTCTGTGTTATTGAATGCAATTAGGGACTGAATGTTGCCAGTTTGGCACAACTCTCTACTATATGGCCTGCGGTAACGCTGTATAATTTCTCTCTCTCTCTGTTTTGATTGTTCTCAGTCTATGAAATCGTTCAGTGTGAATACGAGGAGTTGTTTTGAGTAGAGCTTACTGATCACCTTAGATAACGTCTCCGGACTTGTTGTTCGTGTCCCAATTGTATTATAAATCTCTGGACAAAGTACACCGCCTACCTGGATGACCTTTACAACAGAAGAATTACTGGGATGCTCTACCAAAGAATTGAATTCTGTTCCACTTGCACGCACCACCTGCACATGTGGCAGTGAGCGAAACCCTGTCAAAAGTGGGATGGGGTAGTGAAGTAAACAGCCATTGACGGTGTCGGATTATGGGCGCCTCAGACACTTTCTAGCCCCTAGACAAATAAATATTTGTCGCGTACGGTTTTTGACGTATCTAGTTGATCGCATAACTGAGCACCAGTCAGCTTTACAAGGAAAACCGGCGGATTTTTAGTGAAGTAAAACTATCACTGCAAAACTAGCCAGCATGTTCGTTCCTGGAGCTAGCCAAGAAGCTACGTAACCAGCGAATGCGGCATTCCTTTAAGCTGGTAGCAGAATGTGAAGAAGTTTGACAAAATAATTTGAAAATGCTACACAACATGATTAACGTGATTAACTCATCTAGATGCTGGAGCTGAGTACTCTTGTTTCACTGTCAAGCATGAGAATCAACTGAAGCACTTTCGCCTGACACTGTTGAGCCACAAAGCTCATCGGTGATTCTAAGGTCATGCGAACGCGTACAAGTGCACCGATACTCCCCTCTTGAGAACCACACAAAAGGACGGGGTCGCGTTTAGAGAACAATCCGGGTTTCTTATTTTGCTAACAGCAGGGGTCTGTTCACCTTATGTGATAAAAATTGGACATTCACCATGACCATATGCAGGGATTTAGTACACTGCGCTATAATCTCCCCCAGTTGCCACTACATCTTTGTCTCGGGAACCATATATTTGTACAGATCGCTTGAAAATGACAAGCAGATGCTCGTGGGAGATTGAACTGATACTGTCAACATCTCGGTGTCTTCTCCAAGATTCGATGAAGCTTGTCAGACTGAACTTTCTATTTTGGTAATGCGAGGAGATTTGGGGATTTCTCATGGAAATTCCATCCTGTAAGTGAAGCCGAGAAGCTGCGAAGCCTAGAGGCACCGTACGACCATTTTGTCGTTACTGGGAACCACCAGCAGTGCGTATCTCACGAGACCCCCGAGATTTTCGGACCCACGATATACAGACAAGTAGTTTGAAAACCTAACCGTTCGGCTACGTTCGGCCCAGCTGATCAACAGGGTGACTCTCTCGCACTTAGCTACTTATCCTTCAGTCGTGGGATCTATATCACGTGGTACATGTTGACTGGCTTCTCAAACGCTGACTTCTCAGACAGAAGGTTTACTCGTCGTGTGAATTATTCCTCCCCTCAGCTACTTACAAATTGTTAGTGATGTGAGGAGATTTTGGAAGTTTTGATTTACCCCGGGCAAGTCAGGAGATGATGATTCCCAATAGGGACGAAACAGTTGTATGTTGCTCCTAGACTTTTCAGCATGGATTAGCTTCATTGACAGGGCGACATCTTTATTGGCCTTTTCATGTGGAACACTGCCCACAACGAAACCGGTTCCGTAGTCTCTTCCGAGAATTGGGTATTTCCTACTGCTCGGGTGTAGTTCAGCACTCACTGTCTTTGTAACAATCGTTGCCTAAAACCATATCATCCATTTGGAAACAATCAAAATCGTTCACCCATTGAGGTTCGCACCAGGTCAGCATCAAATGCTGAGACAACTTTTCTTGTAAAATGAAAGGAACAATCCTCCGTTCGTTCAACCTCTACACACTTACTGAAGGCTTTAGTCTGACGAAGGGGTCTCTGAACGACGTAGCTCGCAACCGTCACGTCATTCTAAATGTCCATTTGTCTAGTCAGCAACTCGTTTATCTAACTCTCCCTTGATAAAATCACCAATTTCACGCGAGATTATGGCTTATCAGTTCCCGTACGTTATCTGTGAACGCCACTATGAACTCACTATCCTCATATTTCCACTGACTAGTATGGCTTTCTCCTAGTGCATCAGATTTGTGTGGATCAGAACGTGCCTTAGAGCCCGATACATGCTATTCCAATCTGGTCAGGTTTTTGTCAGTTGCATAATCCTTGGCCACACTTCTCAGACGATCGCTTGTGTTCCGATGGTTGACCAGATACGCAAATATGGGCGCTTTTGGTTAATTATCTATAAACCACATCTCCAGACCACGCACTCTCACGTAAGAGTCATTGGTCCGTTGTAAGGAAATCATGACTTGCTACCGATACTTGTGCGTTAGAGGGAAGCTTAACCCACAGCCCATCTGGCAAAACGGAGGTGCGGAATGTGGATCAATGCTGTCCAGTCTGAAAACAGTCGTGTGCTGATCTACAGTGACTCGGGGACGAGTAACCGCGAGAATGCTGGCAAAAGGTAAAAGAGCAACGAAAATAATACATTGATTTCTGCTCGGTTTATTTTGACGGGTCTCAAGAATGAGAAGTGGACTTACAAGGAAGTTCACACATGTGCCATCTCAAATCACATGAAAGGTGCATCAAAAGCTGTAAACAACTGTCTATCTTTTTGAAGTTCATTGTACGGCGTATGTGGCAGCCATTTCAGCCCGAAGTACAGATTACCGCAATGCTCGATAACCTCAATTAGGATGTGAAAAGGATGTGACCTTTACGGAACGAATCATCCTTGATACTACAGTGGTAAACAAGTAGAATTTCGGCCACAACACTTGCTCTCCTGCTTCCGCAAGTGTGGATTTTGCACATTCAATTGGTACTTCTGCCCGGAGGGAGTAGAAAGTCATTTCACACATTAGGACGTTGACTGTCTTGGTTCTTCTTCCGATTCATGGCAATCGGCCAGAAAAAAAGACAAATTTTTAGCTATTCACAGAGCCGAACTCGTCAGATAGTTAGTTATCACTGGCTTGTGACACTAAAACCGTCGATCAGGTGACTCGTAGTTCAGATGTGAATCCGGCCGAAAACGTCTGGGGCATGTGGGCTCTCTGAGTTTATGCAGATGGCCGCGAATTTAGTAAGCTGAAGTGAACTAGTGTATGCGACACTTTAGGACTGGAAGAAATCTGAAGTTAGATCCACAAAAATGGGTCAGAAATTTGTGGTTGGAATTTTCAAGCTAATACTGTCACCTCTCCACTCTGAGAAGTACAAATATATTGGCCTTTGTCTGTAGGGTAATCCTTTTTAAGAAACTGAGCTATTTCGCTTCCTCATTTATTGTGGCCTTGTGTTCAAGTTGATATGTGAGCTTGCCAAAAGGAGTTAAGTATACTCCGGGTACACAAACTTGCCAGCTGACTGTATTAGTCCCAACCACACTCCTTGAGAATGAACGCGAACTGTTTACAGTGGCCATCTCAAAAACTGTTTCCTCTAACGTGTCTAAAAGTAAACTTCTATCAGAGGGTTGTACTTCTGGACATTACCCTGTTTGAAGAAAGTTTTGCTGTGTTTTCACCAGATGATCTCTCATCTTGGCGATGATTGAGACCCCCTTATCAGGACACTCTGCAACCAGCTGATTTATCTTTTGCGTGCGGCTTAATGACTGCTATTTTGTTTTCCAGTGAGACACAAACCTGCTTTTATTGTAAGCTCAAGACATTTACAGTCCTAGACTTTAAACAGTGTCTGTTCACGTACGGTGAAGTAGTCAAGTGCTCGAGCCTGGATGAATGAACAACACAGTAGCAGGGCAGCAGTAAATGAAAAGTCATAGATTTGGAAGTTGTCTGTCTTCTAAAACTTTCCGTTTACAAGCAAAACCAGTTACGGCACCATAGGTAAGCAAGCCCATTCAGCAGCTACTTGACGGTCCCGTTTTGAAACAGAGGGATGACTCCAAACGGTACTGTCAGCTGGCTTCTCTTGAGATTTGGGCATGGATGGCCAATGTAGGCTTGAAGTTTAGGTAGGCAGTTTAACGGGCACGCAGAGTCATAATCAAACGAGTGGGAGGTGTATATATCAGTTGTTCAGAGAAGCAGCATATTAGCAAACTCATGTGATCACATCGGTTCTAGGTATACCAATGCACAAATTCAGCGAGCAGCTTGGGTCCAACAGTTTGACCGAATGTTACCCGCGTTATGAGCGCCTACGCTATACCACCCTAATCACTCTCTTACACACGTGACCAAGGTTCCTGTCGCCTTGGTATTATTCAACCCAGCTTGTTTGAACTTGCGAGCTTGCGGCATTCTACTCGCAAAAAAGCATGTGATTGCGATGCTGCAGAAAGGTGTTCGGGTGAATTGGGCCAAAGAAGAGAACACTAACAAATGTCTGTTTTATCAGAATGATGATGAACACAATAGTTAGGTGCACCTTGATAAATATAGATACAATGTGAAAAGTGGAATAAGCCAAAAAAAAGTGACTTATCGTTGGAGGACAACTGTTGAGAGTGCCTGAGTGAAGTTTCGGACGCGGGACGTGTCCTCTGTGCAGTATAGCTGCCACACGTCTTCTCTAGTTATCCGTGGAGCTCGGTTGACCTCCTGTCCTGTGTGTGTGTGTGTGTATGTGTGTGTGTGTGTGTTGGGCCGAGTTGTAGGCCTGTTTATTGTGTGCAGTGTGAAGAGAGGGGTGTCCCTTCGTGTTTGATAATTGCAGGAACATGAATACAACTTGACTTGATGTGGTTGAAGTTCGTGTGACGCAGCTGTTATCCGCGTAAACTGAAGTGGATGGGAGGTTGTAGTGTACATGTTGTCGGCTCAGGTTGCGATTGGGAGTGAGTGATTGCTACAAGACCACTAAACGTTATACAAGTTGGTTTATGCTGCCAGTGCAACCTGGAAACAGTAAAGGTTGCCCTACAACCAGCCATCCAACTGATGCGAACATGTGCCGTAGCGGTTAGTGATACTGGAGGGGACGATAAGATTACCTGACTTGTAAAACATACGTATCCTGGGTGGATTAGGGTTCAGGGAATATGAGAAGAAATCTTAGCGTAAAGAAGACTGTATTCGTACACTGAATCAGGGTTATTTGAAAATGTTACTGATAGTTAACAAATTTTATTTTGTTGAGAGACGGCCGCTCAGTGCATGAGTGAGTAGTTTTTTTTCTGGAGGTGATCTTACTATAGATGTTTCAACCATTGTGGGAGAAAACTGCGGAGTCGATAAACGGTTACATAGAAAGGCTTGTCTTTATATGGGGAACGTTAACGGGGGGTATCTTTAGTGGTTACCCATCCGTTTATAGTAGTCCTCGTGGGATTTGGCACCGTTCGAGCGCAGTGTCCTTGCCAAATCGATTTTGTGGAGCAAGAACAGACAGACACCAACATGTTCCGTATGGAGTCGAGTCTAGTCACTAGGACGCCGTATTTCATTTAATTGAATACTAAGATGTCTGAAGAAAATGCGTGAAATCCCAAGGTTGCACAATTTGGTTTTCTGAATCCCTAAACTTTCCTATTCAGAATGTTCTGGTTCACATCAAACGAAACAAAACAAACACAGATAGATAATGATTAATGTCCATGCAAGTCTGTGTTTCACTATTGGACCGTAGTTCAATGTGCTTAACAGACATCTTTGTCAATAAGCATGGCTCGAAGGTTAGGTAATCTTCAGTTGAACTTCGGACAGTATTTGGTCAAAATTATCGTTTTCATTCGTAATCCTAGGCAAAAGTTCAGAGCGGCGCAAACTATGGTGCTTTGCGCGTCTGAGTAAAAATCCAGGAACCATGAAAAATCCTTCCATCTTGAAAGCGCCACTTGCTTGAGGATTTTTGCAAAGTTGGGAGACTGTTTTTTCGTCTACATTATAAGGAATCACCAGAAGGATAATTGCCTATTGGTTGACCAGTTTGGATCATTCAACCTGTACAGCTGGATAATAATAATAATACGGGGAAAATACTGATAAATTCATCATACTTTTGTTAATCATTTCAACTGTCTTTGAATACACCTGAATATAGTCTACTCAGCCCATAAAATCCCTGAATTCCCAATCAACTCTCACTAAGGGAGCGAAACGCTGATAATCGTAGCGAGTACGTGGCTCAGTGGCAGCGAAGATTGGGCGCTTGGCTTAATCTATTGGTTAGGAAAGCGAGGAGATGTACAGTGCGCAATGCAAGCTAGCCAAAATATCCGTAGGCCGTGATACTAAAAATTCTGGCGGCAGAAAAGAAAATCGACTGTCAATTATTTAACCATGGCACAATGTTAGACCGTAGACTAAACCATATTGAGACGTACGCATTTGTTTTCACACCTACCACTCTCATATCTTTTTGGATAATCCAAACATTTCCCGTGCGCTGAACTCCCCTGTCCGAAGTGTCTCACTTGTCCCGGGTCCAAGTGAAAGTCATGGCTGCTAAAAATAGCTGTCATTGTATGATTTTTTCTCGTTATAGTGCCCATTTGATGAACAATTTGTCTAGACCAGTTCAGGACATCCAAGCGCGCCACAACTAGGGTCATTGAGTAGTCTTCTTTGAGAGGAAGCTCCAAGCAGACCAGTACCCATGCATGGATGCCCGTGGTGTCTCCTGACGGACCGCAGTGATCCCCTATTCTCTTCTAGAGTCTTGTTTAAATGTTCCAGTTCGCGGTCAATATGGTCCGCCGTAAATATTCTGCGTGTGAACGGTGTTTGTACGACGTTGCGCTTGCACTGCAACGGGCTAAACATGAAAATTTGTATGCATTGTCCAAACCAAATGGCTTTCCTAGAGACCCTCTGTTTGAGTGATCCATTCTGTCCGCGTGTAGGCCAACCGCTCAGGAGCGGTATACAGTTGTTGGTCTCTTCATTAGAAACGGCCAACATGTCCTTCACGTGAAACCCGTGACTGAACAATGAATTGTGCCTTATTCTGTCTACGCAATAGTTAACCATACTGCCGATCATCCGCTCGTGGCGGAACAATTTGGCCTTCATCTACGAACCGGGATGTCGTGGTTTTGAATTCCCCTGGAAGTTCGTGAAATGTGCACTGCTACAAATTCCCAATATGGATGACTCAGGGCTTCTCAGCTTTTTAGCAAATAGTGACTGACTTCACTGATAGGACCAAGTATCCACTCAAATTTCCTCACACTACCAACGTCAACATATCATTTGTACTAAGACGACTCTGACGTACACTTGTTCAAGCACCCTTATTTGGTGATCGTGAAGACGGTTGTGAGAACCGGACCCAACGGAGTGTCTTTCGCAACTCCAACAACTTGGTTATCTGTCGAGGGGAAGAATTTACTAGTCACATTTTCTGTGAAGTTCTAATCATCTCCGCCGTCTAAAAGTTAGCCAAAGCAGTCCACATAGATGGACAGTTTTTCAAACCAAGGAATATTTTCGAAAAAGATACTCAAGCGCGCATTCTCATTTCGAACTTTCTCACATTCCAAGTACAGTTCAGAAAAGCACTTGCTACTGTAGCTGACACCTGCTGTCCCTGTTTTGTTCTCCTTTCAACTAATTCAGTTTTGTTTCTGATCGTACTTCCCGGCCCAGAGGCGTCGCTATTACCCAAATGGTGTGTGTAAGCGGTTGTGATTAGACAAGCTGAACAGTACTGTACACACCACCCTATCCTGAGATTTAAGACACTTTCATTTTCTAGTGAGAGAGTCTCTGACTTGCTACAATCATCTTGCGTCCATTCGGCTGCAATCTGGAGTGTGGGGGGATATCCTATCTGTCATGTGACCCGTTGTCGGCTGGGTTCAACGAGGTTACTCTGAGTGGATATTTTGTGGATATTGCCAAAGCTGTTCACAAATCATGGAGTTTGGTCATCGGTTTTTACTTCATCTGTTCGGCGACGCTCGTGGTACCCCAATCAAGCGCCAAACTGCTTAGATTTGTATAAAACGATCCTGATTTCTGAAGGTTTGGTGTACGAGCAGGGCAGTGGTGCACCAGGTCGCCAAAGCTCACGCTGGGTGTTTAAGTGAACAAGCCTATGTTAACTAGTTGACTGGGCACAGCTTATTCTGTGGTGCTGCGTCAAGATGCAATACGGTGGTGTTCGCTCCGACTAAACTACGCCGTCCCCCGCATCCATTTTTTGCGGAATTGCTATCCCCAGTTACGACTGTCTCCATGGAAGTCACAAACACCGTCCTGGTGCTATTTCGCGACCGGAACGTCTTTCTATTTCCGAATTATTCTTGAACCACAGCAGGAGTCTATCAGTCAAAGGACAAGCGCATGGTCACCGCAGTATGCCTCGCCTATTGATTAATGGGTCTAAGATCACTCACTCACATGTGATCAGATTCACGCGGCCGTGCGGTTTTTCATGATACCTGTCTTCTCAGGATTTTAAAAGCGCTTTCATGACTTCAAAGGGGCGGGTCATCCACTGTCGAATAGTTGGACGTTTGAAGACGGCACTGCATCCACTCGATGTAAGCTCGGTTTTGTATTGAATTTAGACTATCGGAAAGCACGAAACTATTGTTTAGACAGGTTGTGCAACCTGAAACCATGTCGTTTGAACTATGTAACCACATATAAGTCATTCAATAGATAACGTGAATATACACAAAGACAGAATGTATCACAGATTCCGCCTGTACTAAACTCTCAAACAAAAGGCCTCAACATTCACAAGTAAACCTTGATCAAAAGACTGTCTCGGTGACTTTTGGACTAGTAGATATGCACAATTTGATTCCAATCTCCAAACACAGGCGAAAATGGCCTAGCAGCTAGGTCTATAAGGTTGGCAGTGTTTTTGTGGTATTTTCGCCGTGTCTCTCTAAATCTGAAGTCGGGGTGTGGACTATGAAAAACCCTTTTTAAAAAGACTTACGAGTAGACGTTCGTAAACACCACTTCATCGATCCAGTGAATGCATCGATTAGGTTGTCGGTAAACAGCATGGCAGCAGAGTGTACTGTGTGCACATGAAATTGTTCCCTGACTTGACTTGCAGTCAGATCATCCAATTTGAAGCAGATATAGCTGATAAAATCAGTATGAGAAACACTGTATCATCCGACCTAAGTGGTTGCACCTTCCACTCCGATGTCCCTTAAAGTTCACCAGCCTATCATTTCCTGTTCTTTCAACAGACACAAATTGCTCTCCCTCCCTCGTTTCAGTCTTCTTCAGCAGTGGCCTTAAAGAGGCAAAAGCGATGTCATGATGAACTCGGCACATGGTAACACAACTACACACTACGGCATATATTGTGGCCACCTGATATGAGAACTTCGATCGCAAGAACTCAACTTGGATTTCTAACCTTTTCAGTTCTGAGAAATGTGGTTTTCTGTGCATCTAAAAAACTATCGTCAATCAATCTCTCCTACTTAGGAAAAGTACGCCTCATCTTGAAAAGAAGCAGTTGAATTTCGCCGGATACATTCCTTTGCATACCGATTTCGTTTTAATGAGAGGTTCAGCTGATTCCCAACTGCAGCTGTCATTTACGATATACTTCAACGGAATCCGCAGTACAAAGACGGTTTTGTGTTTTAGTTGGTACGATATTCAAGACATTGTGGTCTGTTTCCTTGAAGGAAATCACCCTATTTGATGAAAACTGTTGGACAACCCGCCACCCGTTTTCCCGTTCCCACTCAGGGTCCTCAAGTGGGCGCAGTACCCGAGTTTACTTTCAGTGAACTCGAGGTGTACGTAATTCGCGGACTCAACAGAATCCCAGAGTTATTCAGACAAAATATACTGCGATATCTCAAATATCGTACCAAATGCGACGTGAGGGGACCTTAGTGCAGCGCAATCAGTTGAAGAATAGCAAAGACGAGAGATTCAGCTGGGAGTAAGTTGTGTTTGCGGTTAAAAGCAAATCGATATGTAAATGAGTGTAGTTCACGGAGTTCTTTTGGTTTGGGTTCAGGCAGAACATAATACTGACCTAAGGGATACTCGGGGGTTACGCCTACCTATTGAGCCCGAAATTCGGCGGAAACGGTCATGGGCTGTCAAAGGAATTTTAGCAACCTTATAAGTAGTGTTCCGTCAGGAAAGTATCTGTACTGTTGGTAGTGTGCTGAAATATTTGTAGCTCGCATGCATTCACTGGTAATTGATCAGGTGGCTGTCTATCTGTTCGCTGAATTTGACAGCTGACTTGTAATTGAGTTGCCGAGCTCGGCAAACAGATCAACGGCCACCTGATCAATTGCTATCTGAGCTATTTCTAACTTCGAGTTACCACTAGGCTGAGTGGGCGTCTAATCCAAAAATAAGCCAGAGTCTGACAGGGGTAAGAGAACTATGTTATGATCACTAAAGGAAGTTGTCAAAAAAGGGATCCAGAGGAAAGGTTATCAGTTTGTGTAACATCACTTGTATTTTCTCTCAGACTATGAAATCCTTCGTCTGATTTTTTCACTGGTTTCTTGACAGTAGTATTCCCCTACCTAGTCCACTTCCTCCGGTCACTATGAACCGCCAATTCACGACATCTTAGTGTGTCTTTGGCTACGAAATAAGAAACATACCAGAAAACAACAGAAGGCGTATGTGTTCTGTAAGTTCCCATGGCGCCATTCTGCTTTTATGGGGTAAGAAATAGGGAAAATGGTTGGAAGTTGGTTTTTAAAGCAAACACTCGAGAAGCCACTCTACTTCTAGTTGGGAATTTGAACAACTGACGGGCTCTAGTCGGGAACAACCCTGAGGTTTGGCGCATTTTGGATGAGTGGAACGCAGTCCATTTGGCTTTACGGGGCAAGCGAAATGAAGTCCACGTCACACTTGAAACCGTCCACTCCCACTTTGTGTTTACTCATGTTGGCGTATGCACTGGAACCAACGTGCAAAATTTTAGAGCCAAGTATGCTACCGACTTGACCAACGAATGCAGAAGCTCCTTTTCAGACAGTACCCGAAAATTCAGTGAGCGTGATCCAAACGATTCGGAGTGAAATTGCCGGCTTCATATCAGTTGCTTTAGAGTAAGTTCCTGCACATCCACTCTCTATTAACAGGGAAATGAAACAAAAATCACTAACGACCTTATAATTTCAGGCGTGGAGCGTACAACGTTTGGCATATTCAACAATAATTTACAAAGTAAACTAATTCTGCCCAACACACTCGAATCGAATAAATTTATACCATCTGCATCAATTTTAGTGCTCACAAGATGTACACTTTTGGCACGGACAGTGATCATCTGACTCCACGAAAGCGTTTAATGCCATGAAAACAAATCCATTCCATTGTTGCAGAAATTATTGACACGTTTTCTTTCACTATTGAGAGGCTGAGAGAGGTGGAATGTGAGCCAGTCCAATGTGCGATTCGGCTGTTAGGCGGGATTCCACACGGATCCTGCTTTACCGCTAGCAGTTAGGCGTCGCTGCGCCCGAAAAGCCTATCTTGTATTTTCTCTCAGACTATGAAATCCTTCGTCTGATTTTTTCACTGGTTTCTTGACAGTAGTATTCCCCTACCTAGTCCACTTCCTCCGGTCACTATGAACCGCCAATTCACGACTTCTTAGTGTGTCTTTGGCTACGAAATAAGAAACATACCAGAAAACAACAGAAGGCGTATGTGTTCTGTAAGTTCCCATGGCGCCATTCTGCTTTTATGGGGTAAGAAATAGGGAAAATGGTTGGAAGTTGGTTTTTAAAGCAAACACTCGAGAAGCCACTCTACTTCTAGTTGGGAATTTGAACAACTGACGGGCTCTAGTCGGGAACAACCCTGAGGTTTGGCGCATTTTGGATGAGTGGAACGCAGTCCATTTGGCTTTACGGGGCAAGCGAAATGAAGTCCACGTCACACTTGAAACCGTCCACTCCCACTTTGTGTTTACTCATGTTGGCGTATGCACTGGAACCAACGTGCAAAATTTTAGAGCCAAGTATGCTACCGACTTGACCAACGAATGCAGAAGCTCCTTTTCAGACAGTACCCGAAAATTCAGTGAGCGTGATCCAAACGATTCGGAGTGAAATTGCCGGCTTCATATCAGTTGCTTTAGAGTAAGTTCCTGCACATCCACTCTCTATTAACAGGGAAATGAAACAAAAATCACTAACGACCTTATAATTTCAGGCGTGGAGCGTACAACGTTTGGCATATTCAACAATAATTTACAAAGTAAACTAATTCTGCCCAACACACTCGAATCGAATAAATTTATACCATCTGCATCAATTTTAGTGCTCACAAGATGTACACTTTTGGCACGGACAGTGATCATCTGACTCCACGAAAGCGTTTAATGCCATGAAAACAAATCCATTCCATTGTTGCAGAAATTATTGACACGTTTTCTTTCACTATTGAGAGGCTGAGAGAGGTGGAATGTGAGCCAGTCCAATGTGCGATTCGGCTGTTAGGCGGGATTCCACACGGATCCTGCTTTACCGCTAGCAGTTAGGCGTCGCTGCGCCCGAAAAGCCTATCTAGCACAAGATTGGCCAAAAGTTCGGGACGCTTGCCGGTCCTGCATCATTCCGAGATCTGATTGGTCTGATTGGACCCAACAGCCAATCATGACCGAATGCCGGTTGCCAATGCCGCATCCAGAAGGCTTCAGAAGTTCCAGAAGGTTGTCGCCACTTATCCTATATATATGACGAGCTGTACAAGTGTGCTTGACTTCGTTTTGGGCGTTAATGTACGTTGTGCACCTTTGGTGGTTGTTTTGACGTAAACGCTAGTTTGGGAGGCTCAGACCGAGAGCTAAGCTGAGGAAAATACCGTTACTACACTTAGTTAACTAGATTCACCGAGAATATATTGAAACCGTGTGTGTAGCTCTTCTAAAACCTAGCCAGACATTATTTGTTGCAATGTAAAGACTAGTCCCATACTAACAGGATGTTCCAACACTTTTCAACACTCACCAGACTTTACTCACCAGACTCACCACATGTCAAGCATCTATTCCGCCATGAATAATCCTTTTGCGGACATAATGCGCCAAGCTGCTGTAAATCTGAAACTCAGACGGACCTCTTGTGAGGCTAAAATCAAATCTCACCCTTGCCGGATGCAGGATTATGATTGCCTCCGGGATCATTTGGACGTACATTCATCTCTGGGCTTGAAATAGTTTGCACTCGTTACTATGACAGAAGCCAACGAGTCATGATCGTTGAATTGATAACCTAAGGCCTTATCCCCCTTCTCACTCGATTCCTATCAAAAAACTACCTTTTGATTACAAGTCTCCTGTTGTTCAAAATATTATCCGTTAGACGAAGGGAGATATCTTGCGGACGCACTCTTCAAATGGCATGCAATGATGCCTCAGAATTTCTTTCATAGGTGACAGAAGGCTGGAAGTTCGTGACGAACTAATAATGTCCACAGAGGTATAAGTGGTTGCCTACAGTCAACCTGACCAAGCTATTTCACGTTAACTGACAAGCTTCTGAATGGTTCTACGGACGAGCCTAGCGATAGTGCTAGTGAGAGGAAGTGTCCGAATGCAGAATTGTTTGTCGCAAAACACGAACAAAACGGTCTAAGGTATTCGGACAGATACGGGGAAACTCGGGCTCATTTGCCAACTGTTCTGGGCGTCATCCGAATACCTGACGTCAATGAAACAACACACTCGAACAGCTGAGTGAGTTAGAATTGAACTGCGGGTTAGTTATGCGGGTGCTTTTCGGATTGTAAACAGATATTACTGTCAGATTTAATCATCAGTTACATCAGTAGTATCAGCTGTCTAACTCGACATATTAATTTTGTAGGTGTTGCGTACGTCCAAAATTTTTTTACCGTGATATTTTCACTAGGAGGAATGGCCATTTTAATACCACAATATAATTCTTGCGAAGTTCTCTAGACTGTTTCTCCGTGGATCACCAACCTTGTCCCGTCCTCCTAGGACTAGTATAAATGTAGTGTTTTTACGGTCTTCGGTGAGCTGTGTGTTAGTGTTCCCAAACTTGATGCGCCGAATGAAAACACGAACAATAGGTCTCCAAAATTGCACTGTCCAACTCTACCTCTGGTTAGCTTTTGAGGAAAATATTGGCAGCTCAGGTTACATTAATAGTCTTTGATCAGTTAATCAAAATGGACAACTTGGTTGCAAGTGTTTTATCGTCAAATGAAGGGACGCCTTAACAAGGTCGTTTAACATGGGTTGGACTGGTCAACCGTAGCATGCAAAAGACTCAACTTGAGGAATGCGAAACGTTACAGTTTAAATGCCTCTGTTTTCGTCTTAACCAGGTTGCAGCAGGTATCTAGTGAGGATGTTTACTAAGGCAACCGAGTAGGTATCATTCCTAGCCACTATGTGCACACTCGCGTTGAGTGGTGAACAGTGTGTACATTCAAATCAATCACACTGGTCAACAAAGTTTAGCATCGTAAAATCGATAACTTCTGGACGGTCGGAGCTGACTTAAATGTGTGTAGAATGATTGCATCACGTGAGCGTAGGAGGTGATCAAACATTTTTGTGCTTGTGTCGAACGCGTAGTATCGGCTATGTACAGATTGTTCCTTGCGTTACGAACTTCAGTAGAACAGAAAAATTCAAATCACATAACTCGCGATGCATTGATTATCTCTTTGTGTGTGCGTTCTTAAGTTTATTTCACTTACTTGTCACACAGGGTACAGAAAGACATATAACAAACAAATTTGTGATCTTCAGAAGGTTAGCCTAGACTGCGTCACAAAATGCAAAATTGGAATCATTTTCTATGTCTGTCGGCCATTACTAGCTTAAAGAAAGGAAGCAGATTCTACTCACACTTGTGTTTCGGATTTGAATCTCCTCATGCCCGTCTCGGTTAGTGTTCACGGTGTTTAGATGTAATAAACCAAAGACGCGGAATTTTGGTCAACATGTGTCCAAACAATGCACACAAGCACTGACTAACTATAGTGACGGGTATTCAACTACATTACAGTCTACAGAATCCACTTATCAGGAGCCCATGTTTTTGTCGCTGGTTTAATTGACCCCGATAAACCACCCCCATTTTAACTACATCTGAGTGGCCTTTGTAATAGGGCTTTTGTCTTTGCCACGAATATCCATAATGGGGTTCATTGTGTATTGTTTCACGATACGTAACCAATGAGAATATATTAAGTCGTCCATCCTGAGCTCGAGAAAGCTCAGTGGTTGTGGTGCGAACTTACTGATCGGAAGGTCAAACCGAACTCCGACATCCTTGTTTAGGTTCTGGCAACCTGACAGTATCCTAGCCCTCGTGCTTCCTTCGGGTGGTATGGCAGCTGGGCTCTGAAATGGCATTACAGCCGAACGATTATCACTATTATTGTTATTCAGATGAGGGGTATTCAGAAAAATGAGCTTTCAGAACAACAATTATGGATTGGCTCGCTTTTCTGCCAGTCGACTACAGTATGGAGTTAAAACGTTATAGAAATGATTACAAGAAGATTTCTTAACCCACAATGAACCGAACCCCAAGGTCCGTTAGAGACATGGTTATTCTTTTCTGCTAATTAATTTGCCGAAGTCGGTGGTACGTGTTTATGCTTCTACTCTTTTACTGACAAAAAGTGAGGAGGCATTTCTTTAATACTTTTTACTCCAGACATGGCATGCTGCCTTGATGGAACAGCCCCCTACTACCGAAGAACTATGAATGGGGTATACAGACCTTCTGGCTGCGAACTCACCGCCTGAGAGACCAATCAACACCTGATCATATGACATGGACTGTGAGTGACGGATGATGTCCAAACGCCAGTCAACTCAGCCACCTACTTACTGTCGAATGGTGTGGTACGCAGCTGCGAACCACAAGGGCCTGGACATAAATCTCAAAAAGGATGAAACCATTTTACAGCACATTTATTCTTTTGATCAGAGACTGACATAACTTGCATATTAAAATCCCAGTTAATTTTGCCAATGACACCAAAACTAACCGTGTTAACCGCAATTTCTGAGGCTCGCCAAAGAGTGATAAAGCAAATGATTGCGAAGAGAAGGCTTGATTGGGATTGACGTTGGTCACGACTTCGTGGACGATTTCTAAGTAGACGGTATCGATACACACTAATTCATGACCCACAATTTACTAAAGTTTATGTGCGGAAACTAGCGTTCATTTAACTAAGCAGGTTTTTCGATAGTACAACTTGCGAAGTGCTAATAAATTTGTCTGCTTTCTTAAGTTACTCAGTAAGTGTTCATACATGGATATCCCAGTTTCCAATGCGTCACTAACTGTAAAAGTTCAGCGTGTTGTTCACACCGCTTCCAAACACTGGGTTTTGTTTTATGCGGGTGCCGAATACTACCGAAACCTCAGTAACCCAGTATAAGAATGAATGTATTTCAGACTACCTGAAGTCCTCCATCACTTGTTGCTGAAAAACAACGTTTTAAAGGAGTTTTTAAGTTCAAATAACTACATATTTCGTACGATCCTTTGCTAAGGCCGTGAACTCAAAGCAAGGAATTGGTTGATTAGCCTAAACACACGATCTAGGAGTCCTACCTGACAGGTAACGTGTAGTCTAATTCAACGACGGATGGTCAGTAATAATTGCGGCGAAACCGAATTCGAAGAACTTCACCCGCGTTCGTTCAGTAGTCGCAACTGAGCAGTAATCAATATATTGAATTAGACGTGGACAGACAGTATAGATAGGTAGATCGTGGTTCTATAGGCAGTTAATAGTAAATAATGAGCAGAATTAAAGGAAAGCTTACGGCTAGATAGAACCTTGAGCAGTTAGCAACACAGGACTGCATAAAAAAGACACTGTGCTATCTCGGACAAATTAAACGGGGGAAATGTTGTACAGTTCAAAGTGGGACAAAATATTCGACAACAAACCCAGAAATGAATGTGAATAAATCGAGTCATGAAAACAATTAGTATGGAAACACAGTTAATATAGAGTCGAATTTGTATAAAATAGAATAGTTCAGTCCTCAAATTTGAGCAGTCACCGGAATTGGTTTGAATTAGTCTGAGGAATAGGGAAACATAAATACTTACGTCAGAACAGCAAGGATACCTTCGTGGCTTATGCAGTTGCCCAACTATAAGTAGACCGATCAACAAATTCGATTTGTTCTCCCTGAATTTTCAGACAGGCAGGGAGGTGTAAAAGGTGTAAAACACATACCAAAACTAGAAAGCACATCCGAACTCCTATCTAGATTGAACCTTGGGTAGTTAACAACGCAGAAAGGGCAGCGTGCTATCGGACAAACTAAGCGGGAAAAATGTTGTGCAGTTCAAAGTGGGACAAAATGCTCAACAACAAACCCAGAACTGAATGTGAATAAATCGAGTCATGAAAACAGTTGAGATAGAAAAACAGTTACTATAGACTCGACTTAGTATAAAATGGAATAGTTCAATTTTGAAACTTGAGCAGTCACCGGGAAGGGTAATGAATTAGTCTGAGGAATAGGGAAACATAAATAATTACGTCACGTAAGTAACATCCGCCTTTCGTTGTATCGAAAATTACTCTCTTCAGTTAGTTCAAGTGCACTGGAGAGCTGGAGAGCTGGTATCAGGTTCATGAGGTCACATATTTTCAAAACATCCGCAAAAAATGGAAAGTTTTAACAAGGGTGTATAGCGGCAGGAGGAGCATTGGAGCTACAACAAGTGCCACACCGGTACAGGAGGTCTTTCACCTCAGCCATCCTCGAGGAAAAATCTGCAAAATCGTGTAGTAAAACAAAATGTTTAGTTACGTACATGGGCGATGTGTTCTACGATAAAAATCATCACAATCGGCACGCCCTGTCACTGGCTCAGATTTAATGTGGAATGGATGGAGCAAGATAGGGCGAGATGGCTCAGTGGTTAGAGAGCGATTTTACTGACCGGAAAGTCCATGGTTCGAACCCGACCTCTGCCTCTCCACTTCCCCTGTCTAGGCTTGGGCAACCTGGCAATATCCCAGCCCTCATGCTTCCTTCGGATGGCATGGCAGCTAGGAACCGAAAGGGTGGAGCAAGCAGGTCCACAACCTGGCCTGTTCTTGCGGTTTTAGTGCGGTCCAGTTAGGGAACAATGTCCAACTCGCATTGAATTCCCATCAACGATAGTAACTCCTAACCAGTGATTTCGTGGACGGGTCTTATATTGCAGTGACTCTGCCCCGTAGATGGTAGAAAACAACGAGGAGAAATGAGGACAAATTAGACTGATGAACCAGAGCGGTAGTACAACTGTACTGACCTCAATAAATTCTACACGGCAGGAGGGAAATACGTAGGCGGGTTGGCTAATATATTATCTCACTGACCCTAAATTATTGTTAGGATCGTTTTGTCTGTCACGAAGAGGCTGGACCTAACCCAGACGTGATGGTTTGTGCCCTTCCATAACTCACTGAGCTACACTGGGGAGTGTACATGTCACGCTTACAAAGGCTCTCATTTCAGGTTTGCCAATGGGCAGAAATCTAATTAACACAGTCTTTTGATCCTCACAGTTGCGTGTAGAAATATTTCTGGCGACTTGCTCCTTCGAAAATGCAGACTTCTGTTATGGTTGTACGCCACTGCGATTAGGCTTTTTGGCCAAAGGTTTATGATGAATACCCTAATCATTCTCTTATCTAAGCCTGCACATCGTGGCAGCATCCCAGCCAACGTACAACCTAATGAAGTCATCTTCGGACAGTTCGCCCTCTAATACCGAATCCTACTGAAAAGTTCTGTGTGAAACCCTGCAAGATGCTGGGTACACTGCTTATGGAACGGCACAGTCAGCTACATCTATGCGTTGTACCTCCAACGAAACGATAAACTTGCTCGAAGCTCTGACAGGTATTGGTCCTGGTAAGGAAGCAAAAGCAACTGGTGTTTTTGGAAGCTTGTGCGCGGTTTAACAAGCTAGATGTGTCCAGGAAGACGCAGAGCTAGAGTATGAGGAAAAACCCTGATAATTTCCGAAGACTACTCCGGCTGGTGCAGTTAACAGGCCCAGAAATGCCCCTGGTGATCCGTCTAAGAAACAAGAGTGTTTGATTCACCGGAATGAATAAATTCAACAGCAACGCAGCTGGCCACCTGAATTTGCTCAGTCGGATACCCAACCCGTAGCCAAGCACAAGGCACCTCGGACAACTTCGGAAATGGGCCCTGAAGCAACCCCTAGCTGCTAGTAGTGACGAAATCTAATCCGATCTGTCTAAGGATGGTGGTGAAATCCCCAGTTGGTGTTTGTTCCCTCTTATCAGCTAATCGGAGTGAGTCGATTTTAGTACCCATCTCCACAAAGGTATTAGCACTTGGTGTGGAAATCACTCCCTCTGTAACTAGGTTCATTGCACTACTTATTTTACGTCGTTTTGTGAGAACGTTTGAAGACGTAAGTCAAAGACAATGGGCAGGATTCTGACCGGCATGCAAATAGGCACCCTACAATCTTGGTGTGCCTTCTAGTGTGCGTTTGTTTCCGTCTACAGGTTCGTTATTGTCAACATGTTTACACAACACGTAATGGCTCAGGAGTTCGTAAATACCATACGCTACTTGTATTTACACATTTGTGGGCGCGTTAGAGAGTACAGGGAGCTCTTCCTACAGGCACTGGTACGCGACAAATTTGTCTACTCTCTCCAGTTCGCTTTCGTCGTAGCCTAGGTAGTCCAGCAAACCCTAGAGGGTCCACCAAACTCCGGTCTTCAGATGTGTGCAGGCAAGAACCGTATCAAACTGGACTGTGCGGACGACATTGTTCCCACTTTTAAAAATTAGCGTTGAGCGCGAACATTGCGTCCACGAATGGCAAAGTCATGCCTCGGGACATAGAGTCCTTGAACATGGCTCTAACACTGAAGCTTCATTAGCTCAGATGGTAGTGTGATGGATCAAATGAGCACACGAATCTCGAAGCCTAGAAATACTTTTGCGAATTTGCTCCATTTGTGGCTTCAGAAAGCCGTATTACTGGGTTTCGAAAAACGAGTCTATTAGACCACATCAAGAGTTATATTGTTGTGCATCTAAGAGACCCGAAAGATGTGAAACATCCTGTGGTCTTTTCCTACAGACAACTCAGAATTATGGCTGAAAATGGTTAGAATCAGCCAATTCGAGGTGACTGATCAGGAAACGGGTCTTTTTCGAAGCTTGCGTGGTAAAAAAATTCACCCAGCATTGCAAGATAAGGTGGCTGACCAGTGTACTACGCAGGTCGAGTTACCTTCTGTCGAGAAGAGCGGTGCTTAGAGTGACGGAAACCTAGAAGTGGACAGGATTTGACAATGCAGAATGGAATGAAGGATGCTAAGAAAAGTCTGGATGCTTGTTCATCTCTCAGGATCCGGCCCGTTACTAACTGAAGACAGTGAATGTAATGGGGGCCAACCGACGTCAGTGACATTTAGGATGTCAGCTTATTTACAGATTGTTTGAGTATTGGCTGCGCAGGTTCTTTGGCTGTTTGCATTTGGACTGTCCAAGGTTCGTTTCACTCTACGGCTTCTTCTCATTTCTATTATATAGCTTTGTTCAAACGATTTGGCACGTTTGTACCACAGTGAAGCACCAGCGTTTTTTCTTGACCTGATTGTCAATTACGGTGATAATATTTGGATATTTGGGCTCATCAGCAGGGCAGTCTTGGGTTCTCGACTTGGGAATAAATGCACCAGGACAGGGAGGACAGGAGAATAGCAGACGGTCTATTACACAGATGGAAGATGTTTCGAGCAACCTTAAAATTCTGACCCGGCTAGAAAGAGAAAGGAATGTTGAACTTTGTCCTGTTGTTGGGTCAAAGTTGACCCCGATGTCTGACTCTGAAATGTAACTGGATTTGCGCAACCGTAGGACATATTTGGCAAGAAAGATCCTTGGTGCTCAGGTTTGCACCTCCCTTCCATGTCTTTGAGATTCATGCTTTATCAGTTCAACTCCGTATCTTCTGTGCCTCCGTTCAGAGCGACCTTATGATTGGATCATATTGTGGTAATTGCCTCAGGATGGATGGATATCTAGCGGAAAACGTGATAGAACATGCATACTCCTTACCATGTGATCCGGCTGATGTCAGGACAGCCGTCAGGTCAGAGGTCAATTCGCAGTTCTCCGTTGTCGTCGGCCCGGCTTGTTAGACATGCCATCAGATTGACCTGGTCGTCACCTTCCTACACACCTTCCACAACACAAACCACAATAAAATAGCGACAAGCGAGCTGCTGCTGATCAAATGAAACCAACGCCGACTATATGCACAAAAACATTGAGAACAAGTGACTGATCAGTGTCTGTGGGACATTGTTTCTACTCCATGTTTTATATAACCCGCATGTTTCACACGTCAACCGAAGGCAGTAAATGAATCATTTCTCCCATCAGTCCTTGCAGGAGTTTCCCGTCTTCCTTCTTACACCCAGGTACATCCAAAAGAAATAGTCTTTTTAGGGCGATTAAATTAAGAAAGCAATGTACCTGGAACTGAAGTTGTTCAACAGCTTGTGTAAAACACGGGTTTGCAAATGGTTGAACTAGTCTGCAGAGGTGGTTTGAGCTTCATTAAGTCAGTGGTTGCTCTGATTTGAAGCAGTCAGTCATTGCTCACGTGGCTGCCTCACATCGCGCCCGAAACCCAAAAGAAGTCGACTACCAATGGCACGACACTAGGATGTGATAAACAGCCGTGTGCGTGCCATCACGTGAACGACGTGCCAACTACACATCTCTGGTCTGAACCGCCGGCTCGCCGTGGTGGTAAACCGAGAAGAAAAACGAACAGAAGCGTGTGACACTGTTTTTGGGACAGGAATTTTGCAAGTAATCACACAAAACCTACGGGTGTCTGAATTTCTGATGGTCTTGAGCTAAAGTGATCAGATAACAAAAATGATTGACAATCCTTGAGTGCAGTAAACTCTGGGTTTGTAAGACAGTATGGTTGATGGGGATGACGATGCAGCATCCACCAACCGATGTGTCCTGCCAAGTAGATTCCAGAAGAAGGACGAGAAACAAAAGACCTATAATGAACCTAATGAATAAAAAGTCGTTCAGCTGTAGCACCCTTTCGGTGCCTAGCTTCCGTGCCACCCGAAGGAAGCACAAAGGCTAGGATACTGCCAGGATGTCCAAGTCTGGACAGGGAAGACTTGTCCAGACCTGATGAATCTGTAGTCAGTAGCCTGGTGTAAAACTGTTACGGAATTGCAAGATGGTGTGAAAAAAATGCTGTGGTTTATGACCGGAAGGGCCTTTGAGCGGCAGGAAAAGGTGGTAGACACCGCAGTTTTGGTTTTTCATGCGGAATGTGTAAGCAACGGCAGCTGGAGAGAGATAACCATGGGATCGTTCTAGCAATCTGGATATTTCGTTAAACCAGTTTTCTACGAACACTTTATGGCCGGTTTCGGCTACAGTGCGGGGTTTCTTGGCCAAGTCGGAACAGGATTTGTAGTTGTCAGCCGAGCAAATTGATTCTTTGGAGACGAAATACTTTGCCTTCTGGCGAAGTCGGGTAGGACATCCAAGGAAATTGAAGCCTGTCAACCTTGATGGTTGAGTGATTCGCTTAGCGGGGTAGTCTTGTTGCCGTCTTCTCAGTTGTGATATGGTTGTGCAAAATGTCATTTTATTTTGCATTTTTGTGATACTAAGGTTCTTAGTCTTTGGTTGGTTGGAGTCCAAGACGGAGTTGCCGGTTGAACCGCCGAATAGTTCTGTATTCGTCTTGTTTGTAGTGGATAGGTGAAAGTCGCTAGTAACAGAGCAATCCCTAAATGAGCATATACGTAGAGCCACCGGGCCACCTGAAAGTGAAGGCACTGTGATGAGCCATAACGTTGGTTATTTCATATCGAAGGACAAGAATGATCTTGCAATGTCATCGGGTTGCATCCAAGGCTACTTGCTCTGGGATACGCAGTAGCTTGTCATTGGGCAAAAATGGATAAACTGACGATATAATATCTTGATTGAGCAGATATGCATCATGGATAGACGACTTGTTGGGGTTTACACTATGTGGTTTGGAGTGAGTGGATTTTTGGCCAGGTAGTCTGATTCTGCTCAGGCCTATGCGCCGGTCAGTTGTTTTGGCCCGCGTGTTTGTGTTTGCACTCAACATCATAGGGCTTTTCCAATGGCCCGCTTATTTCCGAGCATTGCGTACGTCGTTCCTGTCCCCTCTGCAAGGCTACACAGACAACTGGTTTTCAGGCCGCCCTTCCAATTATTACTGCTGTTCAAACTTATCCAAGCGCTATCACACTAGCAGCACGAACAAATGAGTCGTTTTGGGATGCAGTTATCGACCGTTGCAGTCTAGCCACTTAAGTTGTGTATGCATTAGGGAACACTAAATGCCTTTCAGGATATCGGTGTTCAGGATTTCTCCTAAGTAGTCTTTGCACTTAATTTTACGGGAGCATAACACCACCCTTTTGCTCTTTAAATACACGTTACTAGTTATGTTTGTTTTGTTCATATCCACACCATTCTGGTTTGAACGGTCGTCCTCATCGTTCTGACCTATTTGTTCTGGTAAGTCCACACCAAAGAGAAGCACCGGACTCGAGTTTCGCTATTATGATTGCTGAAAGTTTCTGTCTTTACTTGCACTGACCATGGTTGCGAGATATATATAGAGAGTCCGTCCGGTCGTTCAAAACTGGTTGGATGAACTTGTCTCATGTTGCCATCATAAAAGGTCTCGAGAAGGCTGACATTATGGGTTATCAGTCACCCCTGCACAGAGGATATTTGTTACACTTATGGTGTCGAGTCAGCTTTTTACTAGATTGACAGTTTGTTTTCAATAGTTTAGTTTTTAGTGATTGTATTGAAGAATAAACTGTCTCCGGCGTCCTTCCTGTCGGTATGCTTGGACCAGATCTCGACGAATCTCAAATATTACAATCTGATCAGGCTGGGTGATTAGAGAATGTGGTCGGACGGGCCCATAAGGGGGCTTAGTAAAAAAATTCTTTTCTGCTGAAATTCTGGATTGAAAAATGTCTACAAAGAAAAGTCGTACGGCGAACTGGATGGAGTGTGTTCCGGTCGTTGTTCAGATCTATGTGGGGCTAAATGAAAGCTAAACTTGAGGGAAGTCAAAACGGCTGATGCCAGTCGACGTAAACAGTTAGAAAGAACGCTTAGAAAAAAAACTAGAAAACTTTGCTTAAAAGAGGAATTTGGACTTGTCAAATCCGACTAGCCGTTTGGAATTATGTGTGGCGTGAGATGATGGTTAACATTTACATCAATTTACCCAATTTGGGTTCAAATTGGAAAATAAACTTGATGGGACTGTGCCCACCTGATGAGCCCCAAAAAGGGCGAAACCGATAGTGTGCTGTCGACGAGTTTTTAGCAACCTTGTGAGTCCAGAAAATATCCGGGTACGGATGTGTTTCCAAGGTATGTATTATGCATACAGTAGTTTGTTCCTCAGATTAGTCATCTGGTGTGGTCGTATTCATTCGTTAGGTTAGACGGTGAGTTATTAGACTCCTTGGCATGCTTTAGAAGTCTGATCTTTCTTTTTCTGGGTGAGCGACGATGGAGGGTCCGCAGGACATGTGGAAACATGCCACAGTAAGAATTGTAGGCGAAACCAGTAGCTTCGACTAAATATCGGCCAGTGACATCTTCTGTTATCGAATTAGTCACGTCAAGCGTGTAACAACAGGTGGACTTTAACAAGATTTTGCAGAGGTCTGGATCGTTGGCGCATGAAAATAGGTTTTCTGCGAAAGTCTGACAACACATGGCGGATAGAAGTAAGCTCTAAAAGTTAATTTTACACAGACCACATATATTCAGTCTCGCTGTTTTCTTCCGGTTGGATTAGGTATGCGATCTTCGAATGTTGTGTTGAGTAATATGTCTCACGTGGTCTTTTTTGATCGGTATCAGATATACTCATTTGAATGTCACTGAGTCTCAGCGTATTCGTAAGAAATCAGCTGCCGTCAGAAGTCGATACGCAATGTCAAGGTCAGCGTAGTGACATTCCGTGGAGAAATCGGTGTAGTGTTGGGCTCTGGGGTGAGAAAGCCTCCGGAAATCGTAGGATGATTCACAACGCAATGAAGATTTTACTGGGACATTCTAACAAGAGCATCGTCTTTAGCGAAACACAGTCATTTGCAAACAAATTTGGTTTTGCGAGAGACTCACCTGGAACCCAGCTGAATCTCTCGTGTGTGTGATGTTCCCAGGTAACTTAATGTGCTGCATCAGACCGCCTGATGTTCCAGTTGCTAAGATAATCGAGATATCGCGATACATGTATAGACGTAATGTACTACTCATAAGGTTGTTTACAAATGAGTGTATTTAGCTAATTTCGTGCAATTTGGTTTCAAGTAGAGCATAAGGTTGACGGATACTCGGGGACTGCGCCTACCTGATGAGCCCCAAGAAGGGCGGAACCGGTCGTGGGCTGTCGGAGCATTTCCAGCAACCTCATGAATAGTGCATTATGAATATACATATGTCGCGATATCTGGAATATCGTAGCAACTGAAACATGAGGTGACGTGGTGCAGCACATTCAGTTGCCTGCTTGAAGCAGAACATAAGGTTGACAGAAAATCGGGGACTGTGCCTACCTGATGAGTCCCAAACACGGCGAAACTGGTCGTGGACTGTTTGTGTTGGTAACCATTTCAACCTGACTTTCACGGGGAAAGAACCACTCAAATTGTTTCTGTGTGACATGTGATTATTAAACTACGATATTCTGGCAAGTAAACACTCACTACATAACTGAAGGACTGGTGGAGGTGGCCAAGATTGTAACCAGCCAAATTCTGCAGTAACTTGGCAATTTGTGAAGCCTGTACCTTGTAGTTACCGGGTCGAATTTTTACGAACCAAAAAATCTGTGCAGGCCATAAACCCCACGGATCTTGCCCCTTAACCCTGATGAAAACTTCCATTCTACACAGTGGGGGAATCAAAATTCCGTAATTTCACTCCGTCGTTGAATTTGTTCATAGGCTCGTGCTCAAGTATGACATATCATTTGAACACTTACGTTTTCTGTGAGATTTCGGTGAATTGCTCCCCACTTTCTGTTTGCTAGTTGCTCAGGCTACCTGTGACGGTTTTGTTACTACTTTCGGCAGAGTTTCCGAAATGTGCACAATTTGCGCAGTTTGGCATTAGTGTCCTGAAAATTACGCCTAAAATAGTTCCTGTCCTGATAGTATCCACTTCATTCTATAGCTGGAGTATTTTTGTTGTCGAATTTTAAATAGCGCCCACTGAACTTAACTTGATAGCTTCCTAATCCCCCCACTTATTTACGTACTCTACCTGTGTGCTTATTGATTTCCACCTGTTTTGCTCGCTCATGGTCTTTGTACCCTGAAACACGTGTGAACGCATCGTCAATCAAAATCACGAGACAGGTCTCGGAAAGGGTGACCATAAGCCACACCATCGAGCCAGCATTCCGCTCACCGTTATCCGGTGTGCAGAGTCTGACGGTGAGCTGCGTCGATCAGTGACAGACTTACGAATTTGATGACGAGAATTGTGTTATGTTGTGTACTTTTGCCTACTTGTGTTCAAATAATTCTGTGGGCTTTCGGACCGATTTCTTTAATTTGACGTTCAGGATCCTCAAACGTGTCACCCAAATTTCTGCACAGGAAACTCAACACCGCGTTTCTTAAAACGGGTCTTACCTAGACGTACAGTACACTACTCATAAGATTACTCGATTGACAGCTCACGACCGGTTTCGCCCTTCTTTGGCTCATTACGTAGGCGCAGTCCACGAGTTTCCGTCAACCTTATGTTCTACTTGAACCCAAATTGGACTGATTGCGACAAATACACTCATTTGCAAATCAATTTGGTTTTCTCGGGAGACTCAGTTGAATCTCTCGTTTATGATATTCTTCAACTGAATGTGCTGCTCAGTGACCGCCTCATATTTCATTTGATACGATATTCGAGATATGGCAGTATATTTTCATAAAGAAAACCACTCACAAGTTTTCTGAAAACTTTTCGACGGCCCACGAACTCCCTACCTGATGAGACCGAATAGGATGGAGAACTGGCTTAAAGCCAGTACTCGGAGTGGGAGTTGAACAAGTGGCTTCTTTCCCAGGTGATATATATATATATATATATATATATATATATTACCGACTGACCCCACAGATAACAAAGCTTTAGAAATGGACTTACACCACGTTCACCCAAGTTTCAGATAACCATCGATTCTATGATAAATTCATGTGTTGATTTCAGAAAGAGTGAAGGTAAGCGAGGGAAGTTTCATAAGAAAACTAAGCCTCGATAAAACCAGGCGTCGAACACATTGCAGCTTATCGGTGACATATTTTACCGTTGGAGGTTAGATTTGCCCAGGTTTTCCCTGATTTGTGAGGTTGGTGTGGGCAGTCGTCGCAGATGACCGTAAACAAAGAGTGAGACTCTTTCGTTAACGTAAAAATCACGTTTTTGCCTAATTGATATCATCGCATCAGGACAAGACCTTCGCTGTCTGCATAAAAACTACTGCGACTTTTGAGCCCACTGAATCTTGCTTAGAAAACAAATCTTTAAAAGAAATTTTCAAGCGGATTCTGACTTTCCGGAGTCCTGAATTCTATGGACGAAGATTTCGTCATTCATAGAGGTAGAGGTCGAAGACACTGCCAATCTAAGCTAGATGCATTTGGCTTTCTATTTAAACCAAAACGTTTGGTCACTGTAATTTCAAGATCTCTGGAATAATTTTGCTTCTATCTCAAACAGTTAGTGCTCTGCTGTTTCTCAAAAGAGAGGCAGCCTTCAAGCAGCAGGCCCTCTTGCCAGTAGATTGCATACTATCGGCCACAGTTGTACGCTCTGCAATGGTTTATCGGCTAATTCGGATTTTTTGATGTGTGGAGGTTGTTCGGCATATAGTCAAGTGCTACGCACTTGTCTGTTCATGAAGGGTCCTCGATGTGGGCCAATATCGACGCTGATACCGGAATATCGTTTTAAAGTAAAACCGGTAATCCCTTTTGTGCCACAGGCCAACTACCCACCCAAGTTCGTACTCGTCCAAATTTTGCTCGTACTTACTTCACTACTCGTGTGACAAAACACAGTGGCTTCAATTACATGAGCGAGTCATCTCTTAAGTGGGATAAAGTGGAGCGAATTGTCACTTCAGTAGGAACCCGATTTGGAGATTGAGGGATCTAAAAGCCGTACGTGAATAGAGATTAATGTGTTTTATGAAACATATAGGCCAAACGAGTTAGGATTGCTGATAACAGTAAGAAAACTCTGATCTCCCTCGCGTATGCACCACCTAGTCTGACTGGACCTCGTCCTGACTACATCAGGATTAGGACCCTCAGAATCAGCTGAATGAACCAAGAAATGCACTTAATTCTGAGTGGAACCACTAGGCTGTCGAAAGAAACAGTTGACTTTTGATTGGTGGATTCGCTCAGGAAATCCTCGCTTTTCATTGGTCAAAAGTAGATCACGTGTCTAATAGGTCTGTTTGTTCACAGACAAGGCGTGCTTGTTCTCAGGTGGTCCACATCCCCTAAATAGCAACGCTTAGACGAATCACGGACGCACACCTCGGGTCTCATCTGTGAGCGTACATAGCAGTGTTGTTAGCACAATTTTCACTTGAACGGCCTCCCTTCCAGTTTACACAGCCACTTTACCCACTGGTCAGATAAACTAATATCCGACGCGGTAAATGTGTGCCATGAGTGTAGGCGTGGCTAAGCCACTCACACACTTTCAAATGCCCGTGTCCCGAATACACAAACTCCTCTATGTTCTTTTCATTGGATCCGGACTTATAATATTGAGCCATTTTGTTCCATACAATGAGTTGTTCGGCAGCACAATGGACCACGAATGGGAAGCGCTCATGAGATATGTCAGTACCGACTACACACCGAAACGGTGTACTGCTCGGTTGGAAGAAGATAATTTTCCAATAGCTTTCAGTATGTTAGTTTACAGAGATTTTGACAGAGCACTTCGACTGTTACGAGCCATTCATCGACCGCACAACTGTTATTGTATACATGTGGACCGGAAGACAAGGAAAAAGTACCGTGATGTGTTTGAAAAGCAAGTGCGTAAATCGTACGGACCTGAAGTATTTCTGGTACCCTTTGAGAACACGACTGTTGTGACCTGGGGTCGCCTTTCTGTCCTGGAATCAGACTTACTGTGTAGTCGCATGTTGCTTGAACGATGTCCATCTTGGTTATACTGGATCAATTTAACCGGCCATGAATTTCCTTTGCGGACAAACTGGGAATTGGTAACTGCACTTAAGCTATTGAATGGATCAAATGCCATAGATGCAACACTCAAGTCACGGTACAGTACGCGACTACCCACAAGCCACGATTTACCCTTCCAGGTGAGTTATTCGGGAGCTTTTTTGACGGTCATTCTAAAGAAGTCTAAAAACATGTAGAACATCATTTGAAAAACACACTCATTCGCATTCCAATTTGGTTTTCACGAGAGACCCAAATGAATTTCTCGTTTGTGATACTCTTCAACCGAATGTGCTACACCAGGCCGCCTCATTTTTCACTTGGTACGATATTCGAGATATCGCGATGCAGTGTGTGGACGTAATACACTACTCATAAGGTTTTTTGAAACTCTTCGACAGTGCATGACCGGTTTCGCCCTTCATGGAGCTCATTACCATTTATGTTCACTTATCACCGCTTATTTTCTGTTCACTATCATCACACGGAACTGATCACCACGTCTGACACATCAGCATGTCAACTCGGGAAAGTTCGACTCATCTCCATGTGGATCAGGACTGTTTCTTTTTAGCGACCAGACATGCACTGACCTTGAAACAATGTGATGGATAGCTCGCCAAAGTTAAAGTGTCCTCCAACTCCATGCTGCCTCATATATATATATATATATATATTGGGATAGCATTTCTGAAAATTCAGTTTGATTGTGCGCCAAGCTTGAAAAAAAATCGTTCAGCTGTAGCACTCTTTCGGTGCTTAGCTGCCATGCCACCCGAATGGAGGCACGAGGGCTGGGATACTGCCAGGTTGCCCAAGCCTAGACAGGGGAAGTCGAGAGGCAGAGGTGGGGTTCGAAACACGGACCTTCCGAACAGTAAGCTCGCGCTCTAACCACTTGGGCCGTCTCGCCAAGCTTGACTTGATCTAATCTGTTACTGGAACGGCTGTGCTTGAGATTACGACGATGACTAAGGGAAACCTTCCAACAAATGCAGAATAAGGCTTTTCTTGACCCGACGTTGCTTATATAAAGCCACCGGAAGCTCGCCGAATAGGTTTGTTCCCTGGCTTTCCGGTAACCCTTCAGTACCAGGTTTTATGTAAAAGGATATACAAACTCACTTGCAAATTCACTTAGCCTTAGCCAATTGTTAATTCACCACAGTGTCACGTGAAACTTTCTTTCGTGATATTCTCCAACCGAATGTGTTGTACAAAGGCTGTAGCGTTGTTCGGTTAGTAGGTGCAATCCTCGAGTTTTTGTCAACTCCAATACCATACAACTCACTTAGTAATTAATTCGGTGTTAACGGGAAACTAAGCTGAATCGAGCGGAATCACTCATTTATGATAAGTCTCAAGGGGCATGAAACCGGTCGTAGACGCTTTTTCAGCAACCGTATGAGTAATGTGTTTTGTCAAGATATCGTGAATAGCGTACCAACTGAAGCGATATTTGCGCACCACCACTAGGACAGATTCAGCTGGTATTAAGCTGAATCCGCTGTTTTGTCTCCTGCTAAGCCCAAGTTACTTTGCAAGCGATTGTATAACTCCAAAGGGTGCTGTCCTCTAATATAAAATCGAGTAATCTGTCATACATTCGAAAGATTAGGCTGGTTGCCATAAGTTGCACAAGATGTAACACAGGATCAACGGCGGACTTCAAGATACGGTTAGTTCAGTGGCAACGAGGCTTGAAAATAACAATGTCTTGAAGTAAGAATCAGGGTTGCTTTAACTCTTTTCCAAAGACATCGGGCCAAACGACTACTTGAACTGAGTGTATCCTGTGCTCGAAATGTGTACTGCGATTTAACGGGTTTTTGGTTTAGCATCAGAGGGTTTTTGAGAAAATATGCCGTGATGCTTGTGATAGAAGAATATGGAGAAGCTGTCAATAGAATTTACGTTAGCCTACGCCCCCACCTTAGTGCCCCTGAGAGTAAAAAATGTGCACCGTGATCACCACGGAGCGCGTTCTCCACGGAGGCGAGATGGCTCAGTGACTAGAGTGCGAATTTACTGACCTGAAGGTCCGTGGTTCGAACCCAACCTCTACCTCTCGACTTCCCCTGCCTGGGCTTGGGCAATCTGACACTATCCCAGCCCTCATGCTTCCTTCGGGTGGCATGGTAGTTAGGCATAGAAAGGGTGCTACAGATGAACTTTGTTCACCTGGATATCTGATTGTTTCGTAACTGAATCGGTGTTGATTCTTGTCCTGACTGGCATGTGCAAATTAGACTGTGTTTGTGAACCAGTAAAAAAACACTTTGAGTATTCTCACTGGGCATTATTCGGTCCAGGACAAATGATGAACATGAAGGTATAATTAACTTTTAGATGGCCTCCATTCGCTATTAGTTTTTTATTCATTTATTTCAGTCTTCTTCTTTTGAACACTCGTTCTTCCTAGCGCTTCAACTCATCATTCGTGAAAACAAAATCACCGAGTATTCTGCCTGTGGAATAGCAGAATAATGCATTCTTATCTGCTACATATAAACGTGCTTTCTAGTAGGTGGATCTGATAGCATTACGTCCCTTGAATCGGATGATATTGTATCGCCGGTTGTCCCACTACATCGCTGCGGTAGCCTGTAATGTGATTGCTGTCCCAGCTTTCGATTGGCTGAGGCAGCTACAACGTGGCATAAAAGTCATGCTAAGTACACTCTGGTTTTATCTAACCAAAGCGCAGTGGCGGTGCTATCGACGGAGTACGGTTTCTGTCAGTGTAACACAATGTTTTTGCCACGAGTTTGATCCTCATTTGCATTGTGCTACAACTAGCCCGATAACAAAGCACATTATACAAAGCTTGTTTACACCATACAACCACACGGTAACCGGACGGTTTATCGTGGTCAGTTTGAGCTTGGGCTGATTCATGGCAGACCAGTTTATCGCAAAATCACTAACTAGTATTCGGCCAGTTCGTCGTCAACCAAATAGCCACCCTGTAAGCTCGTACGTCACAAACCGTCGGGCAATTAACTGATGTACCACTGGTTCTAGCGCAATAAAGATGTATTCTTTGAATTCCTCAAAAGTGCTTATCCGTGCAGTTCGTCCAATACGGCTTCGTGGCTGTGCAACGTGGCCATTGTGTGTTGAGGACAAAACGAGACTGCCTGTCTCTGACCATCATCAGTGTCTTGGGAACAACTAGTTAGCAATGCGGGGCTACGACAAGTGGTTTACATCGACAAATCAAATGTTCATTCGCTTCAGCGTGTGGCACGTGTTAACCTGTCACGTCATTCGGGTTATGTTTGCAAGCTCCAGGACATCCATTTAAAAGCCCTGGTTAGTAAAGCTCGTTCTGGCAGGGAAAAACACAGGATATGCAAAGCTTGGAGACTTGGGGACGACGCAACAGAAGCCTGACGGTGGGTTTTAGTTGTGCTGGTACGGGCCGTCTGAGACGTTGACGTAATGGATTCTTCCATCATTAATGGCTGGACACTGCCCGACGGGGTGAGGTCTGTAGCTAATGGTGCTGTTGTGTCCTGGTGTGTCATTAACCTCTGACGCGTCATCCATATGTTGTGGGGTCACGAACCTCAGGAACACACGTACCCTGGTGATCTTTGAAAACCAGGAATCGTTGACAGCTCTTTTTTGTCGCTATGACTCAAGGCGTGCCCTGTGTGGTTTGTGCACCAGCTTGCTCAGTTGCTCTCATGGACCAATGTACATAGGTGTGCTGACTACCTCTTCAGAAGCTATTTCTATGTTGCTCGATTTTTGTCGGGCTTCTAACCGCCATCAGCGTGATTGGAAGACCAGACAAACCAAATCATTCCGGGCGGAATTCTCCTCTAGTTGATGTACCTAAATCTACTCATCGTCACATATTTTCAAAGGTGGGACAGCTTTATTGATCAAAACTCTAGAATATGTTATGAGTTTTGTGCTCAAACTGCGTCTTCTCTCTTTGAGCCGAGTCTCTGTGTGACCGAATGCAAGTAGTCCTGTGTATTCATGTAAATCCAGGAGTTTCTCAGGTGGATATCTTTCAGGCAAATGCACGCAGAAAATGTGACTAAAATTTGGACTACAATTTGCGGAGGCAGCTTTTCTTTGAGGAGAACGTATGTGAAGACTTGTTGTCGACAGGTGAACATTAGTATAAATCCAAAGTTCAAGTATCGACACATGCCAGGTATTCTCGTTATCTGCTACGGGTTAGCTGTTTCAAAAGAATCAAGCAGTCAGCGAAATATACCCATTTGCAAACGAGTGAAAACATCATAAACGAGAGATTCAGCTGGGTTCCAGGTGAGTCTCGCACAAAACCAAAATTGTTTGCAAATGTAGGTAATTCGCTATTTCCTTCAGTTTCGATTCAAGTAGAACAGGAGGTTGACGGAAATTCGGGGACTGCGCCTACTTGATGAGCCTCAAGAAGGGTGAAACCAGTCATGGGCTGTCGAAGAACTTTCAACAACCTTATGAGTAGTGTATTACGTGTAAACAAGCAGTCAGTTGAAATGAGTGGTTTCATACCGGCTACGCAACGCAATCGGGTAGGATGACATGAGTCGGTAGAATAATCACCTTTTTACTTTGCAGTGGCTGCCTTCTGTGACTAGGAAAACCTGCTCCATGTAGCTTGCCGATTACGGCTCCTTGCACGCAGTGGTAGGCGACGTTTTCAAAACTGATCCTGTTTCTCGCGGCTAATGTCTTAAACCGTTTGAAATCCCGAGCGATCTACATCGGATATAAATGTGGTAAACCAAGATTTCAACTGGCCTCCAGAGAGACAGAAGAAAATCGTTCAGCTGTAGTACCCTTTCGGGGCCTAACTGCCATGCCGCCTGAAGGAAGCACGAGGGCTGAGATACTGCCAGGTTTCCCAAGCCTAGACAGGGGAAGTCGAGAGGCAGAGGTCGGGTTCGAACCACGGACCTTCCGGTCAGTAAATTTGCACTTTAACCACTGGGCCATCTCGCATCCAGTACACTTAGGGAACAGAACAGGCGATCTTCAGTGGTGTTTTTCCGATGATGAGCGAGTCCAAACCACTTTGTAGTGTGCACTGTTGGAAATACGCAGGAAGTTTTGTCGTTCCGGAGCAACGTGGATGGAAATCGCAGACAGACAGTCCAGCAAACCAGCATGCTTTGAATGTGGTCCTCATGCTCACCTACCTGGAAGCCTTCGAACCAAAAGGGCCACGTCGCGCATCCTTAAATTAGGACAAGACGGTTAATAGCTTGATAGACTTGAACCTCCTTACGGAGAGTGATGCCTGCTATGCGTTATAGGGCTTCTTCCATGAAGATAATCCTGCTTGGCATTGCTTACCCGGCTCATAACTTCATCTTTGGCCTGACCGTAGAATGAGAGATGAGACTGATTCGAAGACATTAAAATCTTCGATTGCGGAGTCACCCACGGTAAACAGTGTTCCCAGGTTGGTTGCACCGGTCAAAAAGTCCTTCTATCTTGTTGAACACTCACAGTTACCTGGTCATGACAGAATCAAGCGTAGTTCTAAGACTCTCAAAGCTGTGTGCCTAATGTCTTGATGGCTAGCACAGGCTACCTGTTTGCGGACCGGTAATATAATTTATGTAGTATAGTCGGTGGAAATAACTCCCGTCTCTAAATGTGGCAGAAGGGCTGATGCAGACTGCAGGAGAGAGCTGTGGTGCATGCGTTGTAGACCTCATAAGAAGTGATGTTTCCACCTGAGGATTTCTTTTTTACTTTCAAACGATTAATGCTCATAGTGACTTGAGATTTTGTTGGCTCGATGCTGCTGTTGTCGTATGGACTAGGTAACTGGAAGGTTTGACAACTAACTCACATTAGAGGATCAAGAGTCTTTTTTTTCTTGCGGCACTGCACACCAGGCAAAACTGTTTTCCGAATTCGATGGCATTGATATCATTCGTCAGGTTTTACGTCGCCTCTGCTAATGAATGGTTGCAATTAGGCAGGCCTGAAGGCGTTGCATCAAGCTTTATACGATGGTGGTCCGGCTATCTCTTACGGCATGATGCTCTGACAAGTGCACAGGATCACATGGTATTTTTTATATCGAACCTTTTCTCAGATGTCGAATGGTGTCGGTTGTCAGGTGATCCGCACCGATTCACTGAATAGCAACTTGGCCTAAGTGGTTTTCCGAATCCCACGGTGACTTTCGGTGTTTCGGACAAAAATAATATTGTGTTGCTTCGGACAGCATCACTTTTGACCTTGTGGTTGGGCGGGGTTTTGGACTCACGTGAACAAACACCCAATCCGACTCGCTACCCGTTACCACCTCGGTGTGCATGCCTTCCCCGACGAAGCACGGCAAGAATAAGACAGAACGTTGGTGAGCCGCTTCCGGCGGCTAGTGTGCCCGTCAGGACATAAACTTTTGAGTGTTAAAAGCGCTAAGCTGAAAGGCGTGTTTGGTTTAGATCAACGAAAATTGACCAAAACAGGTGACTGGAGCACAGTATCACAGACCATGGTGTGTGGTATCGTCGACTGGTCGGGCCCGAGCATTTCGGTTGTCGGCTGTCACGAGGACGTCGTCTCTTGGAATTCTTTGAAGTAAGTCATTAGTACCCTTAGATATACAGGAATCCGGGAGCTAAGAACTTAGTTGTCAATGGGATCCAGGCCCAATGCAACGTTGCTTCGGTCACAACTGTCGAACGTCCCGGAAATATGCAGCCGGCACCATGAACTGACATTCTGGATCTTGATGCCTTCCTATCCTTAAGTAAATAACCAAAATTCTGTCAGACAGACAAACGACGTCATCATAGTAGTAGTGCCTTCAGAATGTCCGTTGCGGCCGCTGGCTTCCTGGGGTCCTGTCGCTTACAGTGGACGCCATAACATGAAAAGAACTATTGCTGTGATGCGACATCCTTCCGGTGATCCATTAGGATACGATACAAGTGAAAGGACGTTAGAAATTTAGAAGGGAGGGTGGATACAGAGTTTATGGTCGCGAACCGAATAGTGTGTGTATTATTCATTGGCCATCAATATAGCGTTTTTAGCTAGCTACTGTTCACCTTAGACGGTGAGGGTGAAATCCTCTGCGGTGTTGGAGGTTTATGATTGCATATGTTCTCTCAAGCGCCTTCAAGCTTCTGGTCTGGATGACCTCCCATTGTTCCAAGATGGAGTGAAGTCATCAGTCAGCGGTTGTCTGACTTGTTTGCCTGTATTTTCAAAAAGGAGACAGTCTCAGACAACTGGGGAGAATCGGTGATGGTGCACATTTTCAAAAAGGGACTCGTCGTGAATGTGGTAACCACAGGGAGATAAGCTTGACCCCCGGTTGTAACGAGACTGCTGGCGTCACTTGTGATTCATCGCCTTACGGCAGCTCGTGAAACACTGACTCAAGAGCAGCAAGCAGGATTCCCGCCTGGTAGGGGTTGCGTTGACCAAATCTTCACACTCCGTCAGGTGCTAGAACAACGCCATACGTGCAAACAACCCAAAATCTTAGTATTCCTGGATTTCCAAGGCGTATTTGGCTCGGTTGAGCGGTCTATTCTTCTTGACACGCTTGCCCTTAAAACAATGCCCCGGAAGTCGGCAAACATAATAAGTTATTTGTATCCTCAGACTTACGGATGTGTGAGAATATACGGTGAGCTCACCAAAATCTTCCGTACACGAAGCAGTGTCCGTCAGGGATGCCCACTTTCTCCATTCCTTTTCAACTTCATGTTCGATGAGATCATGAGACGGACGCTGGAAGGTCTCCAGAACCCCGGTGCTCAAATAGCCTGTGACGAAAACCTTGTTCACTTGGAATATGTAGACGATATCGTTCTGGCCTTCGAAGAGGAGGTGAAGGCACATGTGTTTTTGGATGAAGTGACCAAAGTCATCCCGTCCTTCGGTATGCACTTTGTACCCACAAAGTGTAAGGTCATGCTCCTGGAGATGCAGTCACTGAACACGCCACGTAAAATCCAGGGAGAGGCTTCGGAAGTTGTGGAGCGTTTTACATATCTTGGAAGTTGTATTAGTTCTGATTGTGGTGTGACGGATGAGGTCAATGCACGTGTCGTGTGCGCTAATTTGAGACACCTATGGCGTCAGAATGGTGTATCCCTGAATCTCAAGAGACGTGTGTATCAAGCTACAATGCGGGCTACTCTGTTCTATAGCTATGAGAGTTGGCCTGTTCGAGCAGCGGAACTGAGACACCGTCAGGTGTTTTACCATCGTCGTCTCAGAAACATGGCTCGTATAGGCTGACGTCGGCGAATCCATAACGAGGTGATTAGAAAGCAAGTTTTCGGTTGTGCAACGGGTACTTCTGTTGAAGAATGTGTCCAGAGCCAGAAGCTGTGCTGGTTATACCATGTACTGCGCATGCCGAACCATCGTTTGCCGAAGAGAGTGCTGTTTTCCGTGCCCAACTCAGAGTTGCGGAAGCAGAGGGGTGACCAACCCTTGGCCCAGCACAGGGGTATGAAAGAGATTACGAAACATTTGGGTGCTGTCGGCGCTACTCGCTTTCCAGGATGGGGACCGCGTGATCCATACAGCGCCTGATTGGGGACGCTGCAAGATATGACGTTCTAGCTGTCAGTTTCTATCCAGATTGCCTGAATAGGTGTCTGGAGATGTAGACACCTCGGAATGCCTGTGGTTTAGTTGAGTCGCATCACCTTGAGTCTTTGAGTCGAATACCTGATCCACAGGACAGTGGGAGGAGGGCCTTTCCCCAAGCCTTTGACTCAGAGAACTCAACCGCAAAGCAGCGGATATTGGGGTGGGTTTGGTTGAGAAGTCCTGCCCTGGGCCGCTGACACAGTAGTGTGACCTGTTCGGCTGCGGGGGTTAGTTTATTCCGAGGACTCAGGGACTGATGCATAGATGTCTCTTTTTGATGCTGCCGCGCACAGCAGATGCGTTAGAAGACACATCGGACCAGTGGCAGGATTTATTTTCTACCGTACTGGCTAATATGCCCGGGGGTCACATTCAGCCTTTGGGTGATCGGAGTTTGCTGGTTTTAGGGTCAACCTTTTCTAACCCCGTCCTTCCTCGGAGGAAGGCAGCTTTTGTGAGTATGGACTCGCTGGTTAGCTGGGAGAAACACCTTGCTGCTGCCTTCACTCTCCCATTGCAGAGGAGAAGACGATTCCAACGCCAAACCTCCTAGTAATAAGACTGTTCGTAGTAACGCTGTCCATAGTCTTAGTGTCACCCCTATTTGGACAGTACGGTTGAAAGACAGGCGTCCTAATAAGGGGGTTTAATTGACCAATGGTTATATCCATGGCACGGTTACCTGCTTCGGCTTCTCTTGAATCTATGAACTAGACTGTACACGCTCACTCAGTATTGCTTCAGCGCTAGCTAGGCCTCTGATTTCATATCACGTCTCACTATGGTGTTTGGGTCAAGTTTGTGGCCTGTCTGAATCTGGTGTCTTGCTACCAACGGTGATGCTAACCGACTGTTATCATTGGCCGTTTTGTTAGCGGCTCGTGCTACTGAATAAGCATTTGAATTGTCACATTTCTCGACTTAGACACCTTTCTGTTCCGATGAATGACCGTCCTGAATTCATCCGGTAACTATAGACACTGGATACAGGTTAATCCGGTGAACTTGACACATGATGCGTGATTCAAACTGCTTCCGTGTGTGGCTCGAGTGCGACTGCATCAGTCACCGTGGATTTTACACGGATACCGTTGTGGTGAGGAAGGGTCTGAACCATAAATACAAGTTTACAGCAACCCTCGTTTGTGGCTATAACGCAATGCACCAGGTTTGTTGAAAAGCAGCAACTGTTCGTCTGTGGCATGCCTGACTTCCCTAACCGCAACTCGCAGGCCATAGGGCTTGAGTTCATCCCCCAGCACGGCCGATGATATGCACTGCCAATGAACTCTAGCAACCGCAGCGGTCGTCTCCATTGTTTTACATTCACTTGAATAATCGCACTAGGACATGACTGTTCAGTCGAAACTAACGTGAAAGTAAATCAGAATTAAACAGAAATCGATTGTCCTCCTACAACTTGCCATCTTCGGACGAAATACCAACCGCAAGCACACCTGAGGAATGTGTACGCTTGAGCTAAAAATTTTGTGTAACGCTCTGCGAAGGAAATGATTGATGAAGGAAGTACGTTTGCACCGACAACTTTTTTACGAGTTCACTCGTGGCTATTGCACCCGTTGAATGAGGTAAAGCGTTCTCGAGGTTTGTACGGCCTAATCACTCAAAAGGGTCAAAAGGGATAAGACAGAAAGCATCGAACTTACACGGTGGTCTCTTATACTATTACACGGTGAAATTTCAAATTACGCGCTTCATGCGCGACCCCCAGTACCTCTGGAATAGAATCTTGTTTAGAGGAAACGCTACAATGATGGCGTCTTATCATGACATTTATTGCGACGCCGATAGTTCACTAATGATATAAAACGTAACGCGGGGTTCGCAAACTGGACAAAGGACAACTTTAGACAGATGTGTTCTATGTGGTAGCCCGAGATCTACAACGGAAGAAGCGAGCTTCCAAATGTCTAGGTGAAACGTAGGCGTTTCATAATGACTGAAGAATGAGACATGCTATCTACTAATACCGCCGTTTCATCCTTATGTGATAAACACGGGTCACGTGGTAGATTTCCAGTCGAGGAGCAGAATCAGTGAGTAACACGCAGGTGCAGTAGTTGTCCGGTGTATAATGCTGCCTGTGTTGAGAGTATTTTCGGCCCATGCCGTCTGTACTCTGTGGATGGAACGCTCCACGTAAAGTGTGAGCTGCGGGAAGGTGTATTGCTCTCACAAGTATTATCAAATTAGTATTGGTTGACTGTCATTCACAATTTGGAATTATAGTAACTAAGGTCTTGAGCTTAGTAAGGCCCTCCTCTTGTACAGAGACCCCTGCCCGACAAAGACCATTCTACCGTACAGCGTTCGTCTGTGTCCGGGAAGATTACGGCGTGTAATTTACCACTTATACATACGAATAACTTTAGTTTACCCCCACGCTTTCCTGGTACATACCTCTTGACTGGTTTCCTCGTGTTTCCTTAGCGTCACGGCAACCGTTACGACACCTAGAGCCGTGTGTCTAAGATGGGTCATCCCACCACCCCTATTCACTATCCATCAATGGCACAGCAGTACTTTCGGATGCGGGATAGGTCCACCACTTCTGAGTTGATTCATGGGTGGGAGAAGGCTGACTTGGCACACGGTGATACCGATCCCATTCTCTCGCCATGGCAACTACACCCTAGGACCTGCTTGCAGCACTGACGTCAAGCTGCTGGAAATTTCGCTTCTGCGGTCACAACCATAACAGATCTGGTTGAATACGTTTAGGGAGGCGGAATTTGGCAGAGTGGTCATGACCGATAGACAGTGATGAGGTGGGAAATAGCTGAACCGCAAATGCTTTTGCTGTTGGTCCAAGTTATACAGTTGAAAATCAAGAGACGACAAATGAAACTGGGTTTATCAGGCCAGGGACACTAACAGTTTATCACAGTTTTTTGGCAGTATGCATGATAGTATGTATAACGATTTCTTTCAACTAGAGGACGCAAAGCATAATATAGGGAGACATACGCTAAGTTGGTGTGTACAGTGACACTTCACAGTTGGCAAGCTTCCAATCCGTTGGGAACAGAAAGCCAAGAACATGGAAAGCAATAGCGCACGATTCCTAGGATTGTAGCAAGTGTGATAAAAGGCCCAACTAATGGCTGTTTATGCGTTATCTTTGCTTGGAATTTCCTAAAGCCGGTCTAAGCTCTTACAAACGGTGTATGTAGGCTGTAGCTGCGGTCACAAACTCACACTCAGAATATCAACCACAGTGTCAGTGAACACTTATCGTCCAGGTGGTCGTTACTTAGTGAACACAATAGGGGTCAAGTGGATAAGTTACGAACCGATTAAGGAGCCATCATTTCAGAAGGGTGGGTTTACCAAACCCTTCTGAAATCATCAGATCGTTTTGGTCATTTCGGTCGTTGAAGACCAATCCCGATCTCTAAGGTCCCTGCACATGTTAATGTCGTATAACATCTGGTTTATTTGTCTCTTGTATCTTCCTCTTTGTTTACGCTCACTGATACAAGTTTGTTTCTCTTAGTGGCCAAACTATCCGGTTACAGGTATCATCAGTGTCCCTCTCCAAGTGGTTTATAATGGCAACGAAATTCCACTAGACAGACGATATCAGCGCACTTTGGGGTTATACGTTTCTCCTAAATTAGTGCTGGATGACATGAAAAAGGTTCTCTATGAGTTTCGTGATACACAACCCAATGAGCAAAAACTGAGAAAACTTTCATAAAAAAGTTCTACAATCAATAAATGCTGGGAAATTTTTAGCCTTGTTTGTGACATTGTAAGTGAATGTTCCACTTTTCAACGATCTCACTTATGTAACAAACGGGCGTTCTGTTATGTCGATCGTTCGAACGAAATCGATGAAAAAACTGAGTGTAACTTGGATTTGAAGTTACACCTCCATTCTAAATTAAACGTGAAAGATTTAACTTGGGTTTTCGACCGTGTAGCACGGGAGGACATTCTCAAAAACTTTCGGGGATGCCTCATTCAAGATGGACTTTGCGCACCGTCAATGATGTACTCTCACCTGTTTCCAACTTTACAATATGGGCGTTCTTTATCCAAAAATATGTTTCATGACAGGGATGGACGCATTCGGGGCAGTAGTTTCCAAAAAAGAAACACGTTCTCAGCGAAAACCGCTTGGGCTTATGACTACTATTTGCCGTCCATACAGCCCTGACACAACCACACAAGCCTACGCTGTGCAGTCTGCCGAAGGTGATATCCTGTTAGCGACCAGGCCCTGCTGAAACAGTTCGTGAAGTTCGTTTGGGTCAACTACGGACCAAGGATATGAACTGGAGATGTGTGCAGAGGCCAAAAGCGACAGAATCCGACGATTCAAAATAAGCCGGTTGAAAATAACTCGTTGCGACACATTCTAATCGGGACAAAATCCAAGAGGGGATATGTTTGTGACGAGTCAACACGTGCTGAAGATAAAACCGGTGGGTATAAGTTGGTAAACTGGGTAAACGAACACTAAGGACTGACCGAGTGCACTTCAGATTTGAATTAACAACAGAATATCGTCAAGGGGCCACGCAGACAGTTTGACCATTTTCAAAACTACAGGAATTCGAGTAAACTGCAATAAAATACTGCGTTACAAATGAGCAAGTCTACCAGCTTAATCCACGAAAGGAAAGCACACGATAATATACAACTTAAAGACATTCCACAAACTAACTTGGACCGGTTAATGCAGCACGACAGTTCTTTGTGAAATTGGTCATAATGCTTTGAGAGTGATGAAATGCGGATTGATGTCGGTTAACATAGATCGGATGGTCTTGAAGTGCTCCGATGCTGCTGTGTGCAGCAGGTTACAAGCTTCCTTGGCGCTACCTGACTGGGTGGTCCTGACAAGTGAGTCAATCGATCGACAAAAGCCAGGACAGTTACTGGGTCGTCGTTCGAGACTTCGGGCAAACCAGTCACTCAAGCTTGAACACCATTGCCTGTTCAGACGCAATAACTCAGGGCATCCAGCCTCCGCTGGTGAGGTCTTAGTAACACGCTCGCCTCGCGTGTCAGATGTACGGAGTTCGAATCCCGCCACGGCCAATGATATGCACTGTTGATGAGCTCTGGTAAGAGCGAAACTCCAGTGCTTCCCCACCTTGGTGCGGACCCATGAGGAGAATTGCACCAAGACAGGATGACGACTGTTCAAAAGTCAGTCACGAACTTTCTCATTGGTCTGCTTGTGTTTTCGCCTTGCTCATCAGACCACCAAAACAACAATGTGAGCCACAAGGTGCTCCCTCATGAATAGAGTTACATACTGGACAGCTACACCATTTGCGCGTTCCGCCCTGCTTCCGCTCCGATCCGAAATCTTGGCATATAGTTGCGAACCTCAGCGTCAGTGAACGTTGCTCTGTGTTGGCTCATTCTTCAGAGTCACTATGAAAGACCTACAACGCACATGTGTGTCTGGAAACCCTTTTACTCTCCTATGTAACTGTAAGTTAGCACATCTTCAAAACCGCTATCCCCTTACTGTGGTAGCCTGTCGATTACGTCAGTGCCACACCAAGTGTTGGGATGAAAATCTACTTCTTATGTACATCAGACAGAGTAGAGTTGGCCTTTCAGTAGTTTGTAGCATTTTCAATAAGCGAAGTTCGTCGAACGTTGGATCGATAATCCTAGATTTCCTCACACCTACGCGTGACCTATGAATAAGACCCGCCTTGCCTGCTGTTTGACTGCAGGTATTACACTCCCACAGCTCCCGTTTCTCCGTTACATCAGCCACATATGACCTGGTTTTTTGTCTACGAGAGACAGATAAAATGCACGCTTGAAGGTGAAATCACACGTCGGCCCCCTCGTTTGTCATGACTTTTCGGAATTTCACAGCATCTTCTTTCGGGGCATGTATAATAAATGCCAATCATTTGGGTACTGGAGTACTCTTCTGACTAACCAACTATGGAATGAGAGTTAGCCTCATTCCAATGCTTGGAATCTGAGTAATGTTCACTGATGTTTTTTTCACGATTGTCAATGAGGAGCTGGTAGTCATCAACCCGCGAGTTTAGGTAAACTTACAAAACGGAACTGCCCTGTCCTGAGAATCAACTTCTATCAAATTCTATCAGAGAAAGCCACACACTATAACCTTAGTAAAGAGAGGGAGAGAGAGTCAGGATGACTAACCATTCCAGTGATAAGGTCATCAGCTGAAAGTCAGTCATGTTTCCTCTCAATGGCTGAAACAATTGCTGTCGGATTCCGTGACCCCGTAGACAATCGACTTCCGCTGTCCGACCCTTTCGTGACCTCTCCACACGAAAACCACACTCGCTTACACACGGACCCAGGTTACTCTGTTTCTCACCTTAGACCAGCTGTTTTAAGTTTAGAACGGAAACTGTCCCTCCTGAAATGACAGTTCATCACGCGTTTCGTCCTGAGTAGGACATAACAGACTATTTTTACTCTCTCATTTCTAACGCCACCTGGTCACTGACCTCACTTGCACGCGCGGCATGTATGGATTAACGTGGTGTTTACCTGGTTTGACACTACTTCGAAATGTGTTAATAGCATAACTGCTAGTGAATATCATATCCTCGCCAGATCCTGACGTTTCGGAAGGTCTATGGAAAGAATTCAACCTGTTCCATGCACTCAGACGATGCGAAGCACCAACGGGGATTCAACAAATTGTGGTGGGAGCACATCAGAATAGTTCTGCACAGTCCGCGAACTCTTACCGCTCGAAACGAATATACATATGCGAAAACGCATCAGATAAGACAAACCTATAACCCAAAACTCTTTTCAATCACACTTATTTGTTTCTAGGCTGGTTGAAAAGTTTTTCTTCCCTACCTTTTCACAACTACTTCCCAAATCAGTGGCTCGAATATTTGCTGCCCCAGTTATTCCGATACTGATTTTCCACGCCCACTGCCCACACTGTTTGGTCTCGGCACTTACGGACCTTCTAAATATAGTCTGTGGCGAGAGTTGAATTGAACTGGACCACCTAAACACGCATGCATTCGGACGAAACGTCTGCAAGCCAATTGCCAAGCTTGGCTAATAGATCAACTGCCACCTGATCGGCAGAAAATGAGTCGCGAAACTACGAATTCTTGGTAATCCTGTAGAAAATTCGTTGGGTTCTGGTATTTCTGCCGAATCCAAGCCTTTCACTGCCACACCCACGAGGTGTCCAAAGAGTTATTGAGGTCTCATGAAACAGTCATGCTGTAAATCAAGGGAAAATTCCGTTGAATAATGTCTCTTTGTTTAGAAGGAATGGTTAGGTTATAGTGACAGGCAAATTCTCCCTCAATCGTAAGCTTTCAGTTATAATCATTATCATCGGAGACGACAACACCAGTGTTGACAATGATGCTTCAGTGCCGTCCAATCATATTTAAAGCCTTAGAGTGAGAAAAACCGAAAAGAGTGGCTGAGGGATGGGATCTGTTTCTGGCCTATTGCAAGCATTCCGACATGCCTGCACCTCCGGACGCACAGTCGAACAATTTGTAAATATTGTCTCCAACTCTCCTTAGGCAACCATCGCTTTGGAAAGAAATGGACAGCATGAATGCCCTTTCAATGCATATCCTCTTGCTACCTTGAATAGCGAGCCCGGGATAGCTCAGTGGTTAAGGCGCGAAATTACTGATCGGAAGGTCCGCATTTTGACTGCTCCTGTCTGAGCTTGGCAACCTGGCAGTATGTCATCTCACGTGCTTCCTGTGGGTGGCACGGAGGATAGGCTCTGAAAGGGTGTTCCAGATGAACGATCATTGTTGTTTACTATTAGTACGAGGAGTGCCAGTTGTGTTAGGCACTGGTTGACTCTGCATTAGTATGAGAATATACAAGGAGTCCACGGCTGTGCTCTGGCTACATTTGTAACCTTTCAAGATAGGAACACTGGCAACCTGACAGGATTCTCGGATCAACTTTGAAGCGGCCTTTTTAGTTACGAGAGAGCATGAAAAATCCAGGATCACGAGAAAGATTCCGTTTTCCCAGAGCTTATTATCTCTCACACTCCTTTCATAAGTTCATAACCAGATTCTCTAGAGAGTGGCAGGCCTCATGGTAGCTGCGTCGTGAGCCTCATCTGAATGTTTCCGCTCGTTCTTGCTTTACGCATGAAGTCCTTCATTTAGATTGCCATGGTTATGGGGAATGAAAATCCGCAACTCCCAACGACAAGAATGCTGAGACAAGCTTTCGCTCCCCCAGTCTCACGCGAGGTCTATCCTGTACAAATACATCTTGCGGTATTACTGGTAAACAACTCATCAGTTCAGTCTCTCTGAGAAGAGAGGCTGCCGTGGATAGTAACTTCCTTTTGGGGACCCAGCCTTAGTAAGAAAAAGTACGCGGAAATTTGAGATCTAGAAACTATTTTCAAGCGAAATAAACACAAAGTAAAATATGAAATTAAAAATACCAGCAATAATGATAAACAATCTCCGGAAGGTTGTAATTGTTCATGTGACTGTCGAAACTCATACCAGTTTTTGATGTATCTTCTTCGGCGCTGCACTGGGCATTCCTGGAAAGATATTTTTCGCGGTGTTTTTGGTTGTGGATGTGGTTTATCCGGTGTGTAAACCCAGTACAAAGTTGACGCTGTTGACCCTAACCAAGCGAATGCCGCCTCGTCTATGCGCACGGTAAATGTGAATTCAAACCGTCACGAAGAGACTGTGACGCTTTGCGCACCTCAGCGACCCATTGAACTATACTGGGGGGTGTCCCCGCGACACTCACAGGGTCTCTCATTCTAGGTTAATCAATGGTTAGAGGTCTAAGAAACACAGTCTCCTGACCCTCCAGGTTGGGGGTTGGAACATGTGGCGACTTTTCCGTAGAAATGCTAATGCATTTGCATTTCCCGCCAAACACCGCTGCCTTGCGGTTAGGCTTTTAAGCCAAAGGCTTTAGTTGAGGACCCTAATCGTCCTCCTATCTAGATGTGGGCACTCTGACAGTATCCCAGCCCACGTACACGTACGGCAGCGAAACACTGGTGTTGAACATTGATGTCCTGCTGTCGATGATGATGATGAATTCAAATGTTGGATTCAGAAGGGCTTGGTTTCCTAAGTATTGTGAATGATGGGTTGGGGGGGGGTTCGAATTACTTTTGATCGACTTTAGTTCCTTAATCTTTCACTTCAACGTGTTTCATTTGCTGATTCATCTTGAGTGCCACTGGTAGATTTCGTTAGTCTGTGTGGGCTAGTGAGTGCTACAATAATTTGGTTGGGGGGTTGGTGGGTGAGACTAAGTGCAATTCAGATCTAAGCTACCTGTGCTGATAACTCCTCATTCTGATAACCGCACGTGTCAGCTCGTTCTGATCCAAAACCGTTATCCGCACGCTTGTCAGCTCCACACCTTCTATTCTGTTAACACTGGGATGCTTGGCGATTTCTCCCGCCTCTGTAGCGTGGACCGTAGTCCCCGTAGTCATCGAAAATTCACTATTTTCTAAATCTATTTTGTGTCCCATGTCCAGTGCATTGCTGAGTCTTTCAGTAACGCTCGATGTTTCATCTGCGTTTCTTGGTGGCCTGTTTATCTTTTTCCTGTGCTCTCCGATTCTGGTGTGAAGTTCCTTGGCCGTCTGTCCTATATAGACCTTAAGGCAGTCGCTACACTTGATTTTGTAGACACAGTCCCTAGTTATGTTCGCCGGGAGGCTATTGTTCAGTTGCACCAAGTCAGAGCGCAGAATGCTTTCCTTCTGGAAGTCTGCTCTTATGTTAACCGTGTTTGGAATCCTTCGAATGACCTCCGATGTCCCTGGTTTACAAGGGAATAACGGCGGTCCCAGTCCATTCCCTGTTTGGTTTCACTAGCACCCTTCGCAAATGACGCCTAATCAAACCAGCTGGATATCCACTATCCCGAAGTTTGTTCTTCACTTCAATTTGGGCCGCTGTTCAATCAATTTCTTCTGTGCATATGGCCCTTACTGGGCTAAATATGGATGGGATACTAACGAATACCGACTTTGGATGGGCAGTTCAAAATTGTTCCAGTGTCATTTGGCTTCTCATACATCATGGTTTCAATTTTACCCCGACCTTATGTGTCATACAGTCTAAGAAGGACTCTATCTCCATATCGAATCCCACATTTGGATTCAGGTCGTTCGGACATTCGGAAAACTCACTGATCTTGTCCCTTTTCAACACTACGAAAATGTTGTCTACATACCACCAGATTATCTTGGGCGGATACGTTGTTCACCTAAAAACTGCCGCTTGTTTACAAAGCGAAAGTTGGTTGTTTCTTCAAAGCGAGTTGTTTAACATATTCGGCAGACAAGCACCGCGCTCTTCGGAACATGCATTCATATCCAGACTTATCATGGTGCGGATCATGTCATGATAGAAAATCGATATCGACTATTAGAAAAAAACACTACCATCATTCCAGAATCACTCTAAACATGGTTCCATACTCGGTGGTTAGCTCTCATCCTGGGTTTAAGTATTCCCAATTGCCGATATTCTGTAACGCAAGCTTTACTTGCCTCTCCAATAATTGTGTCTCAAGTGAAGTTTGACCGTCTGGTTTTGGAAAAAATGGGCACCTGTGGTTTACCTTGAATGAAAAAACTACCCACTTGTATTCTGTCCTCAAGTACTGATCTCCGTTTTTGCTCTGCAGCAGTTTAGTGGCATAATGATGTTTAGACCAGTAAACAGTCTGAATACGGACAGTAGAACTGTATAACACTATTTTAGTCAGAAGACTCTTCGAGTTTACTAACAAGCTATCCAACGGCCACTGAATTTTCAACTGTGATTTCGTCCTGTAATTTGGGCGAGAAGCACCGCACAGGTGTTTCATTCTTATCGGGAATCATCAGCAGTATGCATCTCACGAATCTCCCGGGTGTTTCGAATGGTTTACTCACATATGCAGTGGTGGGAAGCCTCTGCGCCAATGGTTGTCGGATAGATGCTGGTTACTCCATGCCCTCTTTTCAACAGCTATCGCGGTAAAGGCTCGATCGATATTGGCTGCATCCTTCTCTTATCTGTCTCATCTAATGGGAATGGGAATGCGAAATTCCATGGAATTGGGGATCACGCGGTCTCCATTCTGGGAGGCGAGTAGCACCGACAGCACACAAATGTTTCATGATTTCCTTCATACTCTTCTGCCAGGTCAAGGGTTGGCCACCTCTTTGCTTCAGCCACCTGAAGTAGGCATGGAAAACAGTATTCTCTTCGGCAAACGATGGGTAAGCATACGCAACACATGTCCCAACGGACGCAGCTTCTGGTGCTGGACACATTCGTCAAAAGAAGTACCCGTTGCACAATCGAAAATTTGCTGAGCTACGGATTCGCCGACGTCAACTCACACGAGCTATGGTTCTGAGACAATGAGTGTCGAACACTTGACGGCGTTTCAGTTCTGCTGCTCGAGGTGGCCAAATCTCACAGCCAGTCTACCCCACTGTAGCTTGATACACGCCCCTTGAGGTTCAGGGATACACCACTTTGACGCTATAGGTGTCTCAAATTAGCAACCGCGACCCCAGCCTTGCAGATTCGTGCATTGATCTCATCTGTCACACTGCAATCAGAACTAATACAACTTCCAAGATTCGTAAAAAGTTAAACATTAGGCAGACTTGCGCAGCAAATTCATTCAAAGAAGTACATCATAAACGAGAGTGAGCTGTATTCATTTGAGTCCTCCTTTCTGAGCAAATCAGTGTGCGAATAAGGTTGTTTGACGAATGCTTTTCCTTCTAGGGTAGGAACCATCATTTTGATGTTAAAATCTTCCAGGACAGCTTTTACAGCAGTGGTCTGCACAGCTATTGTGCACACAAAACTGTCCATTAGACTTGTCTTGCCGGGAATCTTCCCCAGTCCTTGAAGCCACTGAAGAATGACTTGATGGGTCCCCTGGAAATGGTGATAAACTTTGACGTAGAGTTCTCTTGCTGATAGGCCATTTTCTTTACGCCTCGGATGAAGTTCCACAGTGTGATAAGCTTCGCAAGTTAACTGTAAACATTCAGGTGTTGTTAGGACTGTGAACACACAACTTATCAGCAGACCAATCTTGAAAGAACACTACTCATAAGGTCACCGGAAACACTTGATCAGCCCGTGACTTATTTCACCCTTCTTTGGGCTCATGAGGTAGGCGCATCCCCAAGTTCTTCTTGAAACCAAACTGCGCAAAATCCGACGAATACACTCAGCGGCATACCAATCTGGTTTTTTACGGGGACTCACGTGAAACCCAACTGAATGTCTCGTTTGTGATGGTTCTCCTCATCTGAATGCGCAGCATCCTTATGAGTGGTGTGTTACGTCTGTACGAGTCTCGAATATCGTGCCAACTGAAACATGAGCCGGTCTTGTGGAGCACATTCAGTTGATGAACATCGTAAACTGTAGATTCAGCTGGGTTTCGGGTGATTCTCCCGTGAAAACCAATTGTGTATACAAATGAGCGTATCTGTCGGCCTCTGCCGGCCTAAAAACAATAAACTGCACTCAGGCTTCTAAGTAAGCCAGGCGATTTTGCAAACTGCGGAATCCTCCTTTCCTCCCCTCACCCCATATTTTATTTATCCCGTCATCGTCACTGCGCATGAAGATGGCTTACGAAGCTATATGTGATGGTATAAAACGACAGAAGACTTATCACCGTTTTCGATAAATACACTCATTTGCATATCAATTTGGTTTCCACGGGAGGCTCTCTCGTTTAGCATATTGTTCCTGTGAATGTGCTACACAAAGGCTGCTCCGTGGTCGGAGGATTCTCAGCAACCTTGTGAGTAGTTTCCTTTGTCACAGTGCTACGAAGCCGGGCAACTGTGACCTCTGAGCTCAGCATGAACGCATGGCAGATCAACTGGTTCAGCTCATGTGTACAGGCTTATCGAAATCCTAGCTATGTTCATGTCAGCCTGTACGCTACATTCATGATTGTTCAGTCTATCAGTTTGCTGCTGACCTACTCATATCTAACAGACGGAGTGGCGCTTGTGCTTACGAGAGCAATCACTGTCTGTTGGTGGAGATGCGGTCATTCCTGGACTGAGTTTTTACTGGCGAATATTTCAGTCATTTCGCATAGTGAATTTGGTTAATTGTTCCAGAACAATCCAGGACATAATTAGCCGTTTGCATGCACGTGTGTCTGACGGTCTTTTGTGCGCAAGCTGAGGACGAAGGTTGTGTGTCATAGCCAATGACGTCCGTTGACGTGACCTTTGCTATCACGCTCTAAAGGGAGAGATGACACAAGTCGTTGATTAAGATAACAGAAAAAATCTGGCTGATAGCGGGTAGCATTGGTGAAGTTTTGTTCGGTCCAACCCTTTCGCTAAATGGCGCAGTCTGACTGTCATTCGGGCTATGGACGGATTGTAATGTTAATGTAGTGAGGTTGATTGCTCAACATTTCAGCCACTTCGAATGACTATCTGTAGGAGTGCGAAAATCGGAATTACAAAAAAAACGAGGAAAAGAAGCTTGTCAGATCGCTCAACTTTTTCGATATCACTTGCACCGAAGTTGACGCAGATGTTCTCAAACATAGGGTTAGGGTTGTCTTACTATAGGAATTCGGGCTACAAAGTGCTTTCTAAACACCTCTAGACTGTTTGTTTTTCTCGTCCATTATGTAATTTTGGTCGTCTGGAGACGTGATCACTATTAAATACGGAAATCGGTTATTAGTTGGGCGAAGTTTGGAACCAGTCGAGAAGTTACCCTTTCGATATGTTTGGTATAAATTGGGCGGACTTGTTGGTTGACTGTATTCCATTTTTTACATGAGTGCTTCGTCAGGCCAAGTATGTAGACTGTAGGTTTTTGCCGATTTGGCAGGGGTGGGGGGTTGTCACCTAGACCCTTTTGGGGTAAGGCAATAATTCAATGTTAAGTGACATCTCCCAGTTTTTTGTGGTTACTGTGACTGCGACCGATCATTTAGGGGTTTGGAAGAGTGTTTTATCATGGTCATCTCTTACATTTTCGTACTCCCACAGACTGATTTTCGGGCAAGGCATAAGACACTTACCGGTATGTTGGAGTCCACTGATCAACACCATTTCAGCCAGTTTGAGGAACTGATCTTGCTGACGGATAGAAGTAACAAACATTTTGTCTGCCTAATGAAACAAATTTAAATAAGTTGCAGTTTCCCTGACATTTTGGCCAGCTTTGTGTTGACTTCCCCAACTCAGGTTCCGCTTTAACCTGACATGCGTTTTTTTTAAATAATTGTGCTGACCATACCGCATGGTGCCCAAGAAATTCGTAGAAAGGGAGGCACAGAATGATACTTGAAGGAAACTTCAGTGAAGTGAAATCGAACACTGTGTTATCAGTGAGTTGTCATTGGTGGCTGAAGAGATGAATAAAATGATGAAATAATAAAAGATAAAAAATATACATAGAATGTTTAATAATACGCCTAACAAATAAATCTCAGTGGGTACTATTCGGCAGAATATTCTCGCACCTGATCACGTATCACGTGACCCTGTAGCTACACTGGCATATAACGAAATATCAGTTGGTACCGAATTGGTCTATATTATTAGAAGTGGTAACTTATTCACAAGTTGTTGGGCAGTAGACGCTGTGTAACTATACAAAAACAAGCCCTATCTACTAGTGGCGGAAAAAATATTTGCAAATTAACTGCCTTTTGTGTCTTTTCTGGGAGTGGAAACAAATATTTTCATGCCATAACATCCTCAGATGTGCAAACTACTTACCGACTTGAGAAACGCCAGTCAAGGATAACCCAGCGATTAAGAGGCACACAACTGAGGGATGGATGAACAGCCCCTTTCATCTCCGTTGCGACACCATCGGCGAGATATCTATTGGTATCCATCGTACTAGGTCAGCCCTCATTATTAGCGTTTGCGGACTGAAAATCCTATTTGATATATTATCAAACCCGAGTAGATCATTCAAAGTAGTTGAGTAACGCTTACTAGATGGCTGAGTCATTTAAAAGTCTCACCTTTACAAAAGCCTCGTCCAGTATTTTGGGAATTCATAATGCCTTGTTAACTGTCGATAGGCCTCATGTCCATTTGCTGAATGGCTGCCAACGGTATCAGTGAGGTTAGATCGTTTGATTCCATACACTAAATTGCATCAACAACTGCTTGCCCTATTAAAAAAATGAAACCTTCCTCATCATCATCATCAGAGCGTAATAGTTCAACCGTATGATTGAGCGTTTCTGTAGTTGCGTTGCGCAGCGAAATGTGAGTAAGTCCACGGTGTTTACGATACTGCTGAAATGCTTTAAATCACTGTGCCGCAGTTCCTTAAAAACCTCACTTCATTCTTGGCCTGAAAATTGCGGGTTATAGTTTTACCTGTTGTTTGTAATGCATTGTGGCCGAATCCCCGAAAAGCTCAGCCGTACGAGACTTTGGCAGGTATATAGGACGAGGATACATGGCTACAGATGGGAATTAAGCCCTGAGGTTTACACCAGTGGAGTCGCATAACACAACTCAGGTTAGCTTTACTGGTCATGTGCAATCAGGGGCTTGATGGGTAATATGTACAAGTGACCGGACACGGTGAATCTGTAACAAATCTACGTTGTTGGAGTGACGATGATCCTGGTCTGTAATCGTCGTGAAACTAACACAATGCCGCTTAAGACCTATGCTAGCTAACATGAATCCTCTCACGTTATTTCAGCAAACAGCTAAGATTTCAGATGAGGCAAGGAACAATCGTGTGGAGGACGAAGCAAGCAACCAACTTCATGATGACTTGCGGGAGCCAATTACGAATCCACCGAAGCACAAATTTGATGTACTTCCTGATGAGGTTATTATTATTGTTGACCTTATTCGTAACGGTCAACAATGATGTTGCTTTACTTTGTTTTGGGTTTGAGATGGGACTGACAGGCACACTCAACGTTAGAAAAGCCATCAAACGGCGATCTGTCTGTCATACTCGTCGGTTACTCAAGTTTCCGGTTCCATTCGACCAACGCTGACCTGTCGTGTTTAGGGATGAGGTTGCGTTTGTCGGTCGTAGACGATTCCGCCAGTCTGACGGTCTGGTAGAGGCCGTATAATTGTTCAATTCGGACGAATAGTTGTCCCACGCCGTTTTCACTGTCCGTATGATTAAGTGGTTCAATTTTAGTCTCCAACATTCGGAGGCACTCTAGTGCACTCCTTCATTTCTGTTGTCACACGGTTCAACGTGCTTAAGCATTACACTTATGGATTTCACGTGACACACTTGAACACTGACCGCCTGTGCCACTGTGCACATGATATCAGTATTCAGACATTGTTGTCGCGTCTCATTGTGTACCGCCTGTGCATAACACCATAGAAGGAGCCGAATTACCCCGCCAACTTTAACATTCGTCAAGTTTTGTATACACGGAAACTGGAAACTCAGAACCACAATTCCTCAGAATTCCGCTTTGCCCTTGTTTACTCAGCTTTGTATGCTGAACAAAAATGACTTATTGGACTTCGCCAACTACTTTCATTTGCAAACGAATTTAGCTTTGGTGGGAGACTCAAATTCATCCACTCGAAGCTCTCGTTTATTGTAGTCTTCTTCAGCTGAACGTGCTGCACCAGGGTGCCTCATGTTTCAGTTGGTTCGATGCCCCAGTATCGCCACACATTGTGTAAACTTGACACACTACTCCTAACGTTGCTGAAAATTCTTCGACAGCCGACGACCGGTTTCGTTTTTTTTTGGCTCATCAGATAGGCGCATTCCCCGAGTTTCCGTCAACCTTATGTTTCACTTCAACCCAAATTGGATGGAATTGCTATTTACTCTCATTTGCATGCCGGTTTGGTTTTCACATGGGCTCAACTGAATCACGGTTGAGTCCCCCTTTTTGATGTGGTCTGTCTGAGAGCTTTCAGCAACCTTATGAGTAGTGCGTCACGTCTACGAATTATCGGCGTTAAATATTCCACCAAGTGATATTCACCTCATTATTACGACTGAAAAGCGCTGTGGAATTGAATGACCGCTTACTGTCTGGCTCACAAACAACCCACTGATTTTTCGTAAACTGCCTTTTTGTTTCCTTTCGTTTCAGTTCACCTGGTACACTGGAAGTGTGCACATTGTTGCCAGACGTGAATTCGTCGAATATATCCACAACAATCCGAAAGCCATCCATCTGCTCAACGTCCTGAAACATCATGAGTTGACCAGAAACGTGCGAACCATCACAGACGAGACATTCTTTTCCACACTGAATCACAACCCTGACACATTTCCTGTGCCTGGTGCGTTTCTGGGTGAACACGAACCAAATGCCATCAAGTCTGTCGCACGCTACAAAGTTTGGGACTGGCAGGACAAAACCTGCGGCACCGGTTATTGGGTGAGAAGAATTTGCATGCTTGGATTAAAGGATCTACCATCCCTGGAATCTGCCCCGGAGTTTTTCGCGAACAAATTCATTGTGTCCGTAGAACCGGAAGCCTACGACAAACTGGAACAGTGGATCAACGAAAAAGTCGAGTATGAATGTGAACGAAATGACCTGCACCCTTCGTTTAATCGGACATACTACTCCTCTTTAGAACTGAGTTGGAACCATTTGTGAGCACGGACAATCGCGGGACATCCCCTGGCCCGCCAGTGATTTATGAGCCATATCACACCCACTCATACGCAGACGCATACCTTGCTGTAGAGATAACAGAAATTCAGACAACAACACATAGATTTGCTACCTTGTTTTCGCCAGAGGACACCGATCAAGTAGTAAACTTTCTGGTCTGTGTGCACTCTCCTCCCAGTGACGTGGGCACACAGCTAGCATATACTTCTTCCAAAACGTCCGCAATCCCCAAACTGCGCATAACTGAACTGCGTACTTTTTTTACCGAGTGCCAGTGTAAAACGGTAAGGCTATTGTAACCAAAAGCAGTGCCTAGCGATGATGATTTGTCGAAATTTAAACAAATCTGATGTATTTTTTTGTTGACTTCTGAAGTTGTTATTCCTGCATTTTGAAAGCAGTGGTCTCGGGAAATTGCTTTTAATAAAGCAAACCTTCAGATTGCGCATGGTTTTGGAAGGGTAGGAGGCACCGGACTTAGTAAAATAGAGCAACCATGGCATTCGAAAGACATTGTACGACAGTGAAGCATCAGTGTTTAAACACTAATTTTATGGTGTCCATTATGGTATTTATGACATCACAGACATCAGGGGTCAACTTGGTTGAAAAGGGAAACATGGAACGTGCTTCACGGAGATTTTAACAGAGGGAGCTTGAGCGCAATCTTGAAAGATTGATACTCAAAAGAATTTGGGAAAAACCTGTAAAAGAGAATCTCGAGGGCCAGAATTTCTAGTGAAAATGAAACCTAAATGTGTTTCAGAAGGCATCCGAGGACTGGAGTTTGATAAGCATGGCTACAGTCGCAGTCGTGAGAGTGAGAAACTGTGGGAGTAAGAGGGATGAAGTTGACTCGACGGTGAACAGCCATCCAAATAGATTCCACGTCCCTACAAAAGTCCGAGGCAATATCGGGTTTTGCTGTATGGGGAGAACATGAGGATTAATCAGATTTAGTCAGATTGCCTGTTCACTAGCCGGCAAAGCGATTGGACATTATCTTCATCGACACATGAAGGTTGATCATCATCCGGGGTCTGTTCCAGAAGATTCTTTTGCCGACATTCTTCTCGATATCGGCTAAACTCCGATCTCCTAGCACTGTTGAGACCATTTTATACCAGATGATGCGTAAAAAATTTAGTTCTTCAGACTGACCAAACTTCTGATTCTTGGTTCATATAGCGTTCACGGGTTCTCCTTATCGCACCGTCTAACTAAGTTCATTCATGGCCATACGGAAGCCGGAGTTCAATAAAACCAAAGAAGATATAGTTACTGACATAATCAGGTATATTCAACAGCTCTTTTAGCAGCCGTCGGGGCGGCAGTTCGAACTGGGTTAGGATACGTACAGTAGCGGCCACCCTCCACAGCCATTACATATCCATTACCGTATCGCGAGGTTCCAGAGGTTACTGGACAACTACCGACTGGGGTAACTTAAAGTGCACCTCAGGCCCTAGCCAATACAGACTGAGCTGAACAACTTCAGTTGTTTCCCTCTTGAGATACTACTGGACTGGACTAATAAAGTGTCTAAGGTCCTGTAAGAAGTTTTCACTTCTGATGTGCGGTGTTTCCACAGAACGGCAAGTGTACCTGGAAAGACGTGAGAAGCTATTAGGCAGTTTTAGTAAGTGTGTTACTTTACCTGAAATGTGTGTAATAACATATGTATAATTGTTGGTGGATAAACCGAAACACTGCTTGAACTGGCCGCATCCAGGGATACCAAACAGGTTTTCTAACTGAGCAGATTTAGTAAACTCTCATATGGCCTCAGCGGTATCGATTTCAACGAGCGAAAATGCGATTAGTAAACTGTGAAACGGTCCAAAAAATGTATCGCTAACAGGAATCACCTCCAATATGGCGCACAATATTTAGACCTTTAGATTAATCCGGGGGCTTTTCGTTACAACACTTTAAATCAGTTCGAGACAAGTCAAGTCAAGAAAAGCTACATGCGCCACGAAGTTCGGCTTTCGGAGACGCAGTGCTGCAGGTTTGCTAAAAAACTACTGAATGCTTACGAGTGTGGCGTACGACACAATATTCGGAACGAAAATTATAACAGGTTTTTGGACCTCTAACAAGTGCGCAAAGTACGATTGAGCATTAGCTCTCAATTTCGAACAAGTATGCGATGTTGAAATAAGCTGGTGAGGAGGATTTTGGCATCCCAGGTAGCGTGGATAGTCGGTGGTTTGTTCGCTGAGCTGGGCGGTTTGATTACGAACGCCTCATCACCAATCGAGGTGACATCATCGGTGCGTTGTTAGGATGATGTACGCCTTAACAACGCACCGATGATGTCATCTTGATTGGCGATAAAAAGCTTGTAATCAAACTGCCCAGCTCCGCGAACAAACCAACAGTCATTTCAAAATATCTTTGGAGAGGTTATCCTGGAAGGGCTGCGTAACAGGGAAGAAAGCCACTTGAAAAGGTCCATCAAATCTGTAGAAGAAAATTGAAAAAAGTAAAAGCAACCAGCTTATCACTAAATGGTCCGCAAAATTTAGTAAATAATTTATGATTAAACAAAAAATACGGCATTTTACTTTCACTCTTGGGGGAGGGGGCATCGGAAAGCAGTATAGGCAGCGATGTCAGCTTTTGAAATGGCTTATGGCAACCTCAGCGTACCTACAGTGGTCGACAGATCTGGCTACCGGAAGATATCTGAAGCACAAAGAGAACAAACTGGAACGGAATCTTGTCCCTGAATGATGTTTGAGTTGATTGAGAGGTTAGTAGACTGATGGCCACTGGAAGCAGTACACTGTGTTTGGTTGATGGAGCAATCACAAGGAATATCCAGCAAGCCCACATAGACGCCTCTGCAAGAAATGAATTGTAGCGGAATTCCTTGATCGGTGCTCCAGAACCCTTAAGTATTGTTCCAGTAACCACAGTCAAACCAGATTTCTTCCTCTGTTGCGTCTTCAAACAGTGCTCCGTACAATGGGAGCTAGACATCCAAGTGTCCAGCATGACTGTTCCAATGTGTTTATAACTGTGACAAATTTCCAAAGCAATTTCGTATCAGAACAACAGGGGCACGTGCAAGAGTTCCATACTCAATTGAATCTTAATTTGAAAGCACTTTTATGTAAGCAATAGTGTATTTAGGCAAATACACTCATTTGCAAATCAATTTGGTTTTCAGGGGAGACTCAGCTGAATCTCCCGTTTATGATATTCTGCAACTGAATGTTCTGCACGTGGGGCTGCTTCATATTTCAGTTGGTACGATATTCGAGATACCGCAGTATATTTTCATAAAGGAAAATACTCACAAGGTTACTGAAAACTCTTCGACAGCCCACGACCGGTTTCGCCCTTTTTGGGGCTCCTCAGGTAGGTGCAGTAGAACATAAGGTTAAAGAGTTTTCAGCAACCTTATGAGTAGTTTCCTTTATGAAAATAGTGTATTTAGTTGTGGGTGGTTGCAACCTTCATGGAGTGCTCGCTCACATCACTCTCGCTTCTGTCCTTGCACAATCATTCTGGTGAGTTCACACCCAAGGATGAAGCACTGGACGCGAGTTTCGCTCATCAGTAACGCATATCCTTGGCCGTGCCGGCGTTTGAACTCCGCACATCTGACATTCGAGGCGGGCGTGTTACCACTACTCTATCAGCGCATGCCGGAAGCACCTGAGTTTTCACATCTGCACAAATGAACATGTTTGAGCTTGAGTGATGTGAATTGTAACCCCGACGTCTCGAACCACGGTCCAGTAACGTACCTTGGTTGTGTCGATCGACTGGCCCGCCTCCTAAGACTCCCCAGTCTTGACGGTAGCGCCGCAGACGCTTGAAACCTGCTGGACACGGTTTTGTTTAGTTGCGGGTGGTTGCGCGGTTTGTGGGGTTTGTGTATTTTCCTGAAGGACAAGCACAATGTGAGTAAGTAAGCCAGTGGAATCGATAGCCCCATGGGTAGGTAGAAAATCAGGACCACATGCCCTGCATAGGTCTGGTTCTTCGTTCGTTTGAAATACCTCTTCGGGTTCAGTGAAAGCGGTTCCAAACAACATTTGAAAGGGGCTTAGAGGAGAGCTGTCCTCATATGAATAAAATAAAGCAGGGAGACTGTATCGTCTCGGGCCTAGGTGGTTCTAATTGAGCAGCATTTATGAAGCCCAGATTTGGGATATTCACTCAAAAGATTGTAGTGGAAGGATGAATCCGTATGTGAGTAGGATGTGCGCGGGCAAATTCGGTGGTCCCACAACAGACGTTTGAATACGAAGCAAGAGCACAGCTTCCGAAGATGATAGTGGGAGGCTTTAGTAGTCGGAATCGGAAGCCAACTTGAGCATTCGGTTGAATACGGAAGCAAACTAGCTTGGCCATATAAGAATCGGTACAAAGTACTTCCCAAACTATCCAGGTCACTGTGGTGGAGCGCACAGTTTTATCGAAAGGTGCAATAAGACTCGTGGAAAACGGACCCCACAGAGTATTGCAGGGGGGGGCAAAGAGGGACTAACCAGAAGGATGAATGAAAATACACAGTGGAATCTTAGTCCCCAACAGAATCACATTTCGTCATTTATCTCATTGCTAAGAAAACTAACTTTCTCAGAGGAAAATTACCCCGACGAATTTGTATCCAGACCGAAAAAGTAAAGCCTGGAAACATCACAAACGGGAGATTCAGCTGGGTTCCAGGTGAGTCTATCACAAAAACCAAATTGATTTGCAAATGAGTGTCTTTATCGAAATAAGTCCAATTTGGGTTCCAATAGAACATAAGGTTGACGGAAACTCGGAGACTGCGCCTACCTGATGAGCCCCAAGAAGGGCGAAACCAGTCGTGGGCTGTCGAAGAATTTTCAGCAACCTTATGAGTTGTGCATTACGTAAGTCCTATAGGTTTACAAAATCTGGACTGGTAACGAAAGAATGTTTTCGTATACCCAATGAAGTCAGCGGACATTTTGAAGGCATGTAGCCACCTGCAAGCTACTTGGTAACCGTATGCTACTTGAATTTTTTTCCACGGATTTTTCAGGCCAGTGTGTCTACTAAATGTGGACGATGCAAAACTGCTCAGTTGTGTGTTGTCTGTCTGACGGTATGTGACCCTGAGCACACCCTTTTAAACGCGTGAAATGGAGTTCCACCCAATAGTCTGTAAAAAGCGCACAGGAAACATGAAAGGGCGGGCAAAATCAAAGGCGCTTGGTGCATAATGCAGCGAATCTAATGAAATAAGAAATAAAACTACCAATTCCGACTGGGGAAGACTAAAGGCCAGAATCACTTGGGCGGCACCAAAAAACGGGCAATTATTTCTCTTTAGTCGGCTCGAATTTCATAGTCGCCACATCAGCTTTCTTGGTAAATTCAAGCAACCGCTCGTTAGGTGTTAGATCAAACTACAGTGTCTGATCTTTTGCAAATGTCCTGCGATAATTGACACTGTCAGGTGGCTTTTGGTTGACGGCGGTAGTACTCCAGTTTGGTCAGTTTACAAGCCCTGAAAAATTAAGGAAATGGAAGCGCAGTGCAAGATTAAACTTGGGACGAGTGGTAGAAAGAAACTTTCGAGTTCTGTTCACCGCAAAATTGACAAAGACGACTGTCGGCAGTCCGCTGCATCTGCAAATATGCTTTAGCTATCCGACCGTTATGCAGTGGTCTTTATCAAATCATCAAGGAACAAAAACAAGCAGAGCATAAGGTTGACGGAAACTCGGAGACTGCGCCTACCTGATGAGCCCCAAGAAGGGCGAAACCAGTCGTGGGCTGTCGAAGAATTTTCAGCAACCTTATGAGTAGCGTATTAGGCAAACTGTATGTTCGGTGTGGAAGTACATGGACGATAGGCATCCGGTCACCAATGGTCAGTCCGTTGGACACCGGCACATAGCCAGAGGGCTACAAACGTGATATTGCAGAGAAGCATTTGGGGTCGATGGAGGATCGAGGGAATAAGACCGGTGGACGGATTTGCTGGGGGATGTCATAAGCCGTCGGCTGGCTCAAACCTGATGGTATGACATCAGGCTGTAATAACGTTTACTTGTTTGTGATAGAGCACCAAAGTCTTCCGTTAATCCTTTCAATTTTAACCCCAGTTTCAGTAAGTGGTAATGCAGTGCGACAAGAAACCGCTTTTAACAGAACATCCAGGTGGCAATGGATAACCTAGCAGTATCCGGTTAGCCACACGGTTAGTGGCGTTTTCTCCTTCAGGATAAAAATATCGGCCAGGTGATCATCGGAGAATGGAACAAACCTACAACGAAGGTGGGCGGTTTCCTTAAGCAGATGAACCGGTACCTACACTGGTGACCAAAAGGGCCGAACGTTTGCATGCTGCGTAAGTTCCCATAGTCCGGGTTGCATGAAGAAGACTCAACTCATTCCTCATGATTGGCTCGTTTTGCCACATTGCGACGTGTCGCGTCTGAAACACCCAAAAGCCTGTATATACGTAATGCACTACTCATAAGGTTGCTGAAAATTCTTCGACAGCCCACGACCGGTTTCGCCCTTGTTGGGCCTGGTGCGGTACATTCAGTTGCCTGGAAACATCAAAAACGGGAGATTCAGCTGGGTTCCAGGTGAATCTCGCAAAAACAAATTGATTTGCAAATTAGTGTATTTCTCGAGGCACCCAAAAGCCTGTTTGCATGGCTGTTCTAGAGACCACTCTATGAGGTGCCAGGCCCCACTTGATCTAAAATGGAAGTTTTTATTTTTCAGACTTACACGAAGGCTGTTCAAACATCAAACGTCACTGTCCGGTTGACTGCAGCCAAACTGGTTTTGGGTTACGAGCCTCGGTCATCCGTTTTTAAGTGTCCTACCCAGCTGGGTTAGTCTCGCATCAGAATGTACTTAACTCCAGCAGTGTTTGCTTTCCGAATGAATTCAGTATTCCGGATACAGTCTGTCCATTTAACCTGAAAGATTTCGCTCAGAGGGTGGAAATGAAATCAGTCAAGATGTCCTCTGTATGGCGTCCAGGTCTCGGTACCTTACGCTAGTGAAGACAACACAACAATCCGATATACTGCAATCACGGTCATGATCCCTGCGAATCTGCTTCTCAAGACCTTAGTAATTCATGTGTTCATTTCATTATCAGATACTAGCGTGTGAATAATATGTTGGCGTGCAGCACGCCATCGCACAACAACTTAGCTGAGTACGTACTGTTTCGTGTTGAACTACCGGTGCAGACTGATAAAGAACGAGCATGTTGGAACCCTTTATACCTATGCTCGGGTTGGGTGCCGTCGTTAGTTTGCTAAAGAATCGGAAGTAGGGCACGGTCTTTTGCGGATGGAAGTGTACGGATAGTGGACTCGAGCAGCACAGTCTGGCCAAAGGACGCTTTGAATCGAATACGTAACAATTCAGTCAGTATTGGAAGGTCATACTACCTTCTGCGTTAATCAAGCAGGAGCTGAAAAGGCTGGATGTAAGAGGGTAACCCTGCCGGTATCCGGTATTGGTCTGGAACCTGTTCGAGCTGATTGCACAGTCCCGTACCATGGCTTTTATCCCAATGCGAAAGGGTTTGAGTAGATTGATTAATTTGTCTGAGCAGTAAAGCTTTCGTAAGACTATACGAATTATTTCTATTTTGACTGGTTCGGAGACCTTGCTAAAGTCCGCAAACAGTCCATACGGTGTTTTATTATGTTCACGAGATTTCTCTTGGATTCGCTATGTTGCAAACATGAAGCCAGTCGTGTTTCGACCGCTTCAAAATCTGCTTTGTTCCATAGGAGTGGCTTGCTCCAGAATATCAGCAACTTATTGGTAGTTTTGCTTGGTTTGCATAGTGGGCGGATTCCCCCGTAGTAGTTGTCCTCCTTCTGTCAACTTCCTTTTCTTTATGCGGAAGAAATAACCTTGCACTCTTGAACTGCTGAGGAACGTCTTCCATATCTCAACTTGTGTATCTTGTGCGTAGAGACTGTTTTCCTAGTGTCGATTTTTCGAGCTTGAACGATTCGGTGACAATCCATCCAGTTTCCTGCTCCCATTTTTCGTGCACGTATGTGAGGAGGTGCTCTGTGGCAGATATTTCGTTCCTATGTCGTTTGATGCTTGTTTGATTACCCACCTGGTGGTTACAACGCAGGCCTTGCCTAAAGCTGCCCCTTGCAGGCAACCACTAAAAGCGGGTCTACGCAGTTTCACGAAATCGATGGTTATTGGACCGTATTTTATCCGAACGAAACCACTGCGGATAAAATCAGGACGTGAGGTTGTCATGCCACTGAACATTGGGCATTTGGGCCTTAAGATTTACATAAGCTGTCGGTGGGAAAGGTGGCAAGCAAATTTGCCGGAAGCAGTTTTTAACGCATCGCATGGTATTTTGTAAACCATATAGGATTCTCACACCACGTAACAATATTCACTTGTTTGGTAGTAGAGGGAATTCACAGTGGAATTCTGAGTACACCTACCAACCTTGGTGCGCTGCTGAAGACAATGGTCTTTGTGGTGTTTAAAAAGCAAGCTCGTGTTCGCGGGAATAACTTGGCTCGAATTCAGTTTAATCTCTGGTTTGTGTGTTGCACAAAGGCTGCCTTATGTTTCGTTCATTAGAATATTCAAGATAGTGGAGAACGGCTCAACGTTACTAATAAGGTAGATAAAAACTCTGAAGACCCAGCTTTCACCTTTCGTTGGTTTCGTCGTGTAGGCTTGATAGCCGTCAACCTCACTGCCTATGTGAACACCAAATGTGGCGGCAGACTCTCAGTTACGGTGTTGACCAGAGATTCAGCTGACATCTACCTGACGAATATTACAAGTAAATTTTCCGGGTGATTCTCGGCTGAGTCTCCCTTCAATACCAGTGTAAATTGCGAATGAGTGCTCATCGTCAAACAGGCACAAGTTGGTCTTCAAGTACAGAGTGACGCTGATGACAATTCGAGGAAGATGCCTACCTGACCAGCTCCAAGAAGAGCGAAACCGACAGGGGCTATCCAGGATGTTCCACGACCATATGAGTAAGCGAGGAAGCAAGAAAGCAAGCAAGCAAGCGAGTGGGCATGCTTACAGGTGGGTAGGCAGGTAAGTAGCCAGACAAGCTTTGCTAATATCGCAGTTCCAGAAGCTCAATAATATTGTCCTTTGGGGTGGACGCTGTGGCTGTAATGACATACTTCGTCATACTCTGCCGTTCGTTTTTGGAAACCGTGAAAGACACCTGACTTTTGTAAACCAGACCTAAAGGATACTCCATTGTTTTCTTTTCGTTCGAAGGGCTGCAACTACTACGGTACAGGGGATTAGATAGCTTCCACAGGTGTTTCCTTGCGGAAATATCACTGACTTCTACATGGAAATCAGTCAAGCTAACGTGGTAATATTACGCAGAGGAGAGTCTAAGAACCTGAACGCAGCACATGTTTTCTATTATTCCGTAGTACAACATGTTACCCATGCCGATTTCTAGAAACGGCATCCTTCGTTGGTCGCCATTCTCTTGTTCACCATCTTTTTGAATGTTTTCGTGGGTGACTGTTGATGGGCATTTTGAGTTTACATATAAAAGGTGACTAGTTCTGAGCTGTGCTCATGTGACTTACATATTCTAACCAAATGGCAGCTCGAACGTTGTCCTTCCCAGCATGACGGCTGTTGATTCAAACGTGGGTTAGCTCTGAGAAGTAGTTAGCCGGATCATTGTGGTCCTCAATAGCCACAGCGATCGAATCACTGCAGAATCACTCTCGAAAAATGTTTTACACTGAACTGAATGACATCTGGAAAAGACCAAACCCAGATAATGGAGAGTCTGTGAGATCCGCATGGTTGTCCAAACCTGTAGGTTCATTATTGCATCAACAGCCCAGGAATCATCAGAGAGAAGTTATAGTTCGACGCCACAATTTAACCTGGCACTGTGTCCAATCATTGAGCTTAAAGTTTTGTGTACTTTGGACGACTACCGATGAATAAGTACGAGGTAGAGATAAGCTTGCCAGCATAGCACCTGCAGCGAGTCATAAAATGGAGAAAATTGTTAGAAAAAACACTTGGAAGGAATTAGTACGAGGGCTGACTTTGTACCACAAAATACGTCAACATTCTTCCAGCCAGATGAACTTTTTCAAACAGGTTTCTATTTAAGCCTTTGCAGCATGGATTCAAAAGTACGCGGAACTCTCATAAATTATATTTTTTTTCTTCAGACAACTCATTCCAACAGTGCTTAGTGCAAAACTTTGATCGATAGCCAGTTGGCACATGTGTCTAGGCGGCACTTAAGTGTAGTCCTCCATGTAGGAGGGTTTGAGTAGGATGACCGGAATGTTGTAAACGTGCAGTGAAAGTACGCTGCTGCTATATCACATGAGTTCCAGATGGAGGAGTGCAATTTACCTAGCCTTATAAAAGTATACCACCTTTAAAGACCACTTGCGCATAACTTCTATCGCAGATCGTATATGCATCTTCAGCGAATGGGTATTCATTGCGTTGGACCCAATGGAAACCTGTCTAGAATGCGGATTCGGCCATATTTCCGCCCGGTATCTATTTGTGTGACGGAAGACATCACCTCTGATTCGAATACCTCAACCAGTTGTGACTGAGCCAAGAGAAGTATCACTGAATGAGGACAACCTTACGGAATTTACCAAGGTTTGATGCGGTGTTTTCGTACAAAGCTCACAGGTGGATGCCCATACAACCAAATACAACCAAATACAACCATGTATCCATTCGATCACATACACATTCGGCCTACGCAACAGTATGCCGACAAATAACTTCAGTGCTTTGGCTGCTAAGGTAATTTGAAAATGAAAGCCGATATGTAAGTGCGTGCACCTTTGATTCGGCCATAGCAACGAGTTTGATTATTGCGTCCTGAAGCCAGCTGAACATAGCAATCACAAAGCGACTCGAAGTGGTAGCGAAAAAATGATTCTAGTAGTTGTCAGAGTGACATTTGTCCTGCGCTGATAGCAATTCACAACGGACCACCCACAAGACAAGTATGGTGGTTATTCGTTAGTGATGGTCCATGGTTCCTCTTCCAGGTGGAAGTCAATTGGTATACCCGGCAAACGCCTGGTGGAATCGCCTCGCTGTCTTGTAGGTGGCCTGTGCTGCTCAGTCTTAGATATAGTCACTAACCTCCATGGGATCGTGCTTTGGCGTTATCGGCAGATAACTTCCTAAACTGGTTTACAAAGAAAGTCACACTCTTTCACGCTTAATTGAGATTCGACATGACTTACGTTAGCTTCTACGGTTAAAGGGCATGCCACAGTAGTTGGAAGTAACCTACTCAGGGAAATACAAGCAGGCTCTTCGGTTATATGCATATGTGTACTGGTTTGAGAATGTTTACTTAATTACCGGCGGTTCATTTTCGAACCCAACGAGACTCGAGTTTATTCGTCTCGGAAATTTTCAAGTAAGCTCGATACCCAAACTCGTGGATATTAATCAAGATGGTGATACAGTCAGACAATATGTCATCGATTCACCAAAGGAGAGTGAATCACGAGTGGGCACGCGACGAATGCGCAAAAGTCTGTCCCCACTACTAGGCACCTGCACTATGCAGATAAGTCGCAGAGTTTCCGTGGCTTATACACATGCCTAATGTAGCTGAGGGACAGAAAACCAGGCTGTGAACGGATCGAATTCATCATGTGAATATGGAAGAACAACACCTTGGAGAGTGGAGTTGAGACTGTTTTTCCAAAGCAAATGTTTCCTAAACCAAAAAGTGTCTCAAATTCGCCGTATTCTCTTGATCAGTTAGCGAAACCGCGTAACAACACAGTTTACTTCTCGATATTCATACTCTGGTACAGCCATACCAACAATCGAAATGTAGCCCAGATGAAGGCTAATTTCACAAGAAGAGTGAACCTTTCATCTGAGAATTCGTCACTCGAGGAGCTAGTCAATACATGGCCACGTGATGTGGTCTCCTGGATTGAAGAATGAGGGGAGCTATGTTCTGTCTAAGTGAGAACTGATCACACTGCTGATCAGGCGCTCTTGGCCAAACGATTAATTGTTCAACTACTGGCCCGAGAGTAGCGGGTTTAAAACCAGCTGAGTTTCGTGAGATACACACTGCTGATGATTCCAGATGAGACTGAAACAGCTGTACAGTGCTTCTCAGCTTTTCAGTGTAGATTGGCTTCACTGACAAGATGAAATCTCAGTTGAAAATTATCCAGGATAGACGAGTTGGAGCGCCAGGTAGAAAAAATTACTGACAAACGTTCGATAGTGCTCTCAAGACAGGTGCACTGATCGAACAACCAGATACCGAGTCCAATTTATCTCCGAATACATTCCAGTGAATCCTCAGAAAACGAGATGGAATGCCATGAACAATCCAATTCTAGCCTACTTGCTGGATATGGGCATCAACTAAGTATGACACCTAAGAGCAACAGCATTGAACCGAATCACCGGGAAAGTCTCTGGAATACGTTTTTTCAAACCTTTCTAACGTAGCCAGACAGTAGTTCTTTATTCTGACGGATTATGTCATGATCAATGAGAACTTCGGCTCTCTTGATATTCACTTTTTAGCTTGACAGTAACTAGCTCCATTTGGATCGATTTTACGTGCCATATATTTATTTCGCTCAAGGGCTGTAACATCGAAAGTTACCTTCCCTTACTGCGTTGTTCCGAACAGTAAACGCGCACGTACATTCGAGTGTCACTACCAAAGCCCCTTGGACACATTGGCCAAAATACCGTTTTTTGATTTCCCTTCCTTGTATGCACCATTGTAGTATGTTACATAAAAAAACCACACTGCGACATCTCGAATATCATCGCGGTGAAACGTTGGACGGTCTTTTTGAAGCACCCTCAGTTGAAGAATATCACAAACAAGAAATTCGCTTGAGTCTCTCTTTAGAAGCAAGTTGCTTTGCCAGTCAGTGTATTTAACCAACTGCGAGCAATTTGATATCTAGTTAGAACAAAAGGTAAACGGGGACTCGTGAAATACACCTATCTGGATAATCCCAAGAGGGGTGAAACCGGCAGTGCGCTCGAGATTTTCCAGTGGTCTTATGAGTAGCTTTCTCTGTCAAAGCATATTATGGATTTGATGGTTTTTAAGTTCCGATTGATCGACAAATGAGCAGTCATCTCATTTAATGTGATCACAATGAGCCTTCTAACATCCGCTTTATTTTTGTTCAGTCATTTATGCTTTTTTACACCTGTATGTAGCGATAAATATTGTTCAGGCAAATAAAAACGGATCAGCTAATTTATCTAGGCTTCATTTTGCTTGAACAAGCGAAATGTTCACCTGATCTACTGAGGCAAAACGCAAAGAGACAGAACACACCAACAGGGAACTCGGCAATTCGTGAGGAGTAGGAAACTGCCGAGGTCTTCCTACTACCTTTGTGTACAGTCAGACGAATGGATGACGCACATCCTACATAAAAATGCTTAGGCAAATTACAGTCTAACTTTGAAATGCGATCATGTTCACGTGCGCATTCTTCATCCCTGTTGTTTTGAAGCGTCAAACAATGTGTACTCTGCAGTTGAATCAAGTAGGAAATAAGCCAACTGAGGAATCATGTACAGAATTATCGATGGTTCTCAAAGCTGATGAGCACTGGCTTGATGGTCGTGATTGTGTAAAATTGACCGGTCACTACGAAGCTTAGTGTCTCAGTAGTTTCTCCATAAACTGCGCCGCATAGTGGCACCCTAGCATAACCACTTACGGTTTATGCCATAAACGTGTTCCAGTTACTCGAATAAAACGAGTGATCACGATGCTAGAAACAACAGCCACTGACAACTCCAGGTGAATCTGACTTAACACGATATTCGCTCTTTTGCTTATTGAGGAAATTTGAAACACAGGGAGCTCATGTATCCTAACCATTGAGACCCTGAAAGGACGTTTACCAAAATCTCACTGGAGAGAACGGCATTATACTGCACTTTACAAGAGTTTAGTTGGCTAGGCGAATCACGTGATGAGGTTTAGTTCCCTAACCACCGCTTAGAGGTGAAAAAGAATGAGATTCGTTCACCTTCTTCTCTACTCTTCTAATGTCAATTGTTTTCCGCATGCTTACAATTAGACAGCTTCTGGCTGTTTAGTACAACCGTAGGGTAACACATCAATCAAGTGGTCGCCCGAACGACTGTTCACGCGCCTACGTGTTCTCTTCTAAAATATGGTCCCCAACAAGCCAACCACTTACCAAAAATGAATTGACATGAGGTTAATGATCGATTTAACGCTAACTTCGATATTTATTTTTGTCATCTCAGACTATTCCAAATGGAAACGTGTCTAACAACTCATAATCATGATGGAACAACTGAACAGTTATGGCACTGCTGAAAGGGGTAACAAGATTTCCTCTACAAGAATGATTGAATCCATAAGAAGGAGCTGAATAAAAGTCACCCTGTGGATCCAGTATTCCACGTTTTTGATGCTGGAGAAAACCCACACCAGCAAGTACATTTTTCAGAACGAATTACTGTTGCAGATGAATGAAAGTTCTCCGAATAATCAGGATTGAGAACTTGAATTCCATCACGTGATCACGCTTTGAAGTTTGGCTTTTCAGATGTTGTGTAACAGTACCTCTGAGCATAGGTAAAATCCGGAACACGAAAAGAGGGAATTTCGCTCATTACTCCTCCAACGTTGGACATCTCTGTTGGTACACTTCGCTTTGGCTGTGCACAACTGCCCATTGATACGTCAAACTCGATGAATAAGAATAAAATCTGATGCCGGTAACCATCTCACGGATGGTGTTCAGAAAATGGGCGTAGGAAACCACCTGAATGTTGTTTACTTGCAACAACAACAAGAACAGAAGCAGTGAACTAACATAGAATTTAAAGTTCACCTCAATACAACTTGAACTCGTGTTCTTGTTTGTTGAGATTGCTTACAAGTAAACTTTAGCCAGGGTTTTGGCTTCTACCTGCGAAACGTTCAAGCATGTGAGACGCTCGGAGACAAGAGTATCCTCCGAAGTTTTCGATAGACAGGGTTTGAGACGGCAGGTCGTTCGCGAGACGATGGTTGCATCTGGTTGGGAAACAGTAGTTGTCCAATGGCAATTTCCAGATGGACATCGATTGTTCTTGATCACTTGTCGGGAGGCGAATCTGGACTGAGGAAACAAAAGGAACCAATAAATCTCAAAATAAATTTTATCACGTGGTACTCTGGAGAGAATCGCTTCTGAAAAGAGGACGACCTCCACGCCTAAATCATTGTGAGAACTGTCGCATTGTCTCAGTTGACTCACTGCATGCGTACACAATGAATCCTTGTAATCGGCCTACGATTAAATCCTTTGGAGATGCTACACGTTATCCTGATTGACTTAAAAACTACATTGTCTGTTGGGTCATACTAGACACAATTCCAAGTCTTTCATAACGGATTTTACAACATTGAAACGTTGGAAATAAGGAAATACGAGCTGGCCTATCAGCGTACACAGACACAGCAACTCGGCGTGCAGCTTGTCCACCTGATGACCTTCAAACTAGGCAAAACCAATAGTGGACCCTCAGTGAAGTTCCACCAACTCCACCCAAACTAATCTGTAGCCTCGTTGTTTCAGCTGAGCGCCATCGACTTGAATGGTTTTCTCCTGAAAGTCGTGTCAGCCACTCCGTCACTGCGATGACCATCAACTGAACAATAAATCCGCTTACATTCACTCTTTTTGGCTTTGCTTACTGGCCGCATAACCACAACCCACCTTATTGATTATTCTATTTTATAATCTTACTAGATCACTAATAAACTCGTATTGCAGACCTAACGCTAGCTGATTTTTCAGTCCACCATCTCTATTAACTGTTTAGAGCTCGGATTTCATTATCAAACTCGTGATTCCGGCTGTATAGATAGATAGATAGATAGATAGATAGATAGATAGATAGATAGATAGATAGATAGATAGATAGATAGATAGATAGATAGATAGATAGATAGATAGATAGATAGATAGATAGATAGATAGATAGATAGATAGATAGATAGATAGATAGATAGATAGATAGATAGATAGATAGATAGATAGATAGATAGATAGATAGATAGATAGATAGATAGATAGATAGATAGATAGATAGATAGATAGATAGATAGATAGATAGATAGATAGATAGATAGATAGATAGATAGATAGATAGATAGATAGATAGATAGATAGATAGATAGATAGATAGATAGATAGATAGATAGATAGATAGATAGATAGATAGATAGATAGATAGATAGATAGATAGATAGATAGATAGATAGATAGATAGATAGATAGATAGATAGATAGATAGATAGATAGATAGATAGATAGATAGATAGATAGATAGATAGATAGATAGATAGATAGATAGATAGATAGATAGATAGCCAGTGGTTAAGGCACAAACTTACTGGCCGAAATTTATGTCGTTTGAAACCAACTCCGGTATCTTAACTGCTCCTGTTTATGTTTGTCAAACTGGCGATATCTTAGCTCTCGGGCCTCTTTCAGGTGGCATGCCGGCACCAACAAGGAGTTAGAGTGGAACAGTTACTGGTATTCATTAATTATTTTCCACCAGCTTTGGAAAATGATTTAATACAAACGTCCAACTCCAAACCGCGGGTAGGAAGCAGTTAGGGAAAGACACATCAACGATGTACAATACACAAACAGCCGAAGTATCGTGTCTTCTGGGTCCAGACAAGACCTAAGCAAACACATCAAATACTCGGTAGGTGTCAAGGGTGGGATGTAACTTGGAAGAGGGCTAGAGGCATAACAAATCGAGGTTCCTGTGGAATTAGTTACTGACTCTGCGGCTAGGGCATTCGAATCGGGACAGCGGAATTATCAGTTCGGACGCCAAATCGGACATCAAATTATTTTCCCGTCGTTTCGGCAAACTGATTGCAAACATCATAGCCCCAGTGACACAATGTTCCACCGGTGCTCAGAGACTTACCGAGCTAATCATTCCTTTGAGAATGAATAAGCTTTCTGTCAGGCGATAATAACCGTTAATGACAGAAGTTGAGAATGAACGAACAAGTCTTGTATTAAAGATTTGGTTTACCTAGGGGTAAAAAAGCTGCCATTAGTGCTTACAACAGCAGTGTGAAGTGACACCACCTTTATGGATGAATTCGTGGGTGGAGGCTACGCAAAGGTACATACATGGCTGGGACAGCACAAACAGTCGAGTGGTCAGAGGTTCATAACTATATGATCCAATTCCTGGTCGGCTAACGAACTCGGTGATGGGGACCCAAAATAAGGAGACGTTTGTGGCTTACCATAGTTAAAGTCGCCGGTTGCGACAAACAGATTATGAATACTGTTAAAAAGAACAATGCAGACGGGACTTCTTCCAGCGTAGCATTTAACACCAACACAAGAACTCTAAAAACAGACTTGAGAAGAATCTGCCTTTTGCGACAGGACAGAAACAAAGCTGCGTCTTCTTCTTCTCTAGAAAGCAATCAGGTTGAAAAATTACAAGAAAGGATTATTAGACCGGTATCACAATCGCTGTTCAAACACGAATCTTCAACACTTACCGTGTGGACTTGTTATGTAGAAGAGTTCTTCGTTTGTACATGCAACTGCATTTTGTCAGTCTCAACAGAAATTAATCAGTCACTGACAAGTGCAATAAACTAATGAAATAGCTTCCGTACATATGTGACAGATCATCTAGGATGCTACTAGCTACATCAGGAACATCAAAGAGTTGCAACACAGAAAGGATCCACAAATTCTCACTTGAGTGGATGGACAAAGTCTCGGAAAGATCAGTTGACGACGTTTAGTTCAGTACCAGTTCAAAGAGGATGCGATAATGACAGAATAGAGATTGGTGCAAGACAGTCACATATATGGTTCGAAAGTAAATGGCGAAACCAATGCAAGGGACAATATTGAGGGAAAAAACCCCTGGCTGATCACTATACGTCGCTGACTCCAGGCGCTCACAGATTCCACTCTCAGAAGCTTTTGAAGATGGGAAACTCAGGAGCAGCTCCTTACATGATCTTGGAGACAGTGTTAGTCGTTCAGGGACTTTGAAGACCAATTGTTCGATTATGTGATAAGGCTTGTTATGCATGCCTATAACCGGCCTCTTTGGGCAGTTAGGTTTATGAGGTCTCGACAAACCACATAGGTGAGGTGTTGTTAACCCTGTGGGTTTGACTATTCTGTAAGTAGCCTTAGAGATCAGATGGCTTGTCATCAGGAGTTTTGGTGTTTCAGCCACCGTCACAACAGCATTGCAGTGTTGAGTGACCGGCCGATCTGTCCGCCTGAAACAAGAGCACGGGAAAATGCACAGTGATATGTAGTCGCGTCTGGAGGAGCCATCAAGGATGTTTGATAGACGCAACGCACTTGACTGACAGCGATTCCACTTGTCTGTTCGGACCGCAATATCCGTACGGCCACTGTTCAGATTAGCATAGATGTTACAACCGATTTTCGAAGCAACAAAGGTGAGTTTCGCGTAATCATATGGGGCTTGTTCTCCCTAGACAATCAAAAGTCACTATTCGTTGTTGCAAAACATAGCACTGGAAAAGTTTTTACACTGCCACTGACTGGGAAACTAAAGCTTGGTTGTCTACTTGTAAGCGGTACAGCATGTTACCCGCTTGACTGTTTCTCGCTGCACCTAGAATAGTGCATACTGAGAGTTACGCAAAGAACAGCAGGCAAGAAGCCCACCGAAAACCGCATAAAGTCTATTTTCTAGTTTTGCTGATGAAACTATAAGCAGAATGTCAAAGAGTTCCACAGACAATTGAACTTTCCTTGAGAATGGCAAATGACGGTGGTCCGCTTTTAAAAGGAAACGTCTCCGTGGGGGAAGGGGGGTCGGAGGGGTTAGCACCTCCCGAAGTTGTCTCCTCAACCAGAAGGATTGTATCGTGTTCTGTTTACTGCCTTTTGAACATAACTGGACTTTGCACAAACACCATGCTCACGAAAAACATCGCGATTACGAATGTAAGTTACCAGTTATTGTGATAAACGTGGCAAATTTGTGGAGAATTTCTCTCTAGTCCTAGTTAAACTGATCCTGTGTTTGCTGTTCACTACGTTCTCAATATGCGGACTGATTACCAAGAATTTGGGAAAATCTATCCCAAATGTCATTCCGAACTATTTCTTACAGAGGAAAAACAATTCCTCCATTCTAAATAAACAAAATTGGATTATTATGCAGGGATTCCCTCCAAATTTTTTTACCAGAACTCCAGACCCGGTACAAGGGATTAACGTCCCTGTAAAGGTGTGAATAGATGTACTATCTATGCACCATTATCTGAAAAACTGAGCTAACGACAGCTCGATTACATCTGTGTCCTCCTGGATGCAGCAGTTCTTGAGGAGTACAAGCCCTGGTTCCGGAGAAACCAACGCACCCAAACAGCCATCTGAGCCGTTTAGAAACCAACGCACCCAAACAGCCATCTGAACCATTATATCAGGCGAATCCGAGTACTGTGCAATATAACATCATAAATTCACTATACTGTCATTCGAAAAGTTATCCTCCTATCGTGCTGCAAACATTATGGTTAGTTCGCTCCAAAGAGGGGATGACACCGTATTTGAGTTTCACTCTCACTAGGACTCACCAGTATTGCATATCCTCGGTCATGCCGGGATTTGAACCTCAGACACATGATATAAGGGACGAGTGCCCTATCACAGGCTCAACCAGCTCACACTCGATTAATACACCTGAGCAGGCAAGTGTGCTCATATCTGAGTGATGTATTTGGTTTGCTTAACTTTCCGAATGACGAAGCAGTAAACGGCCTGGTTAACGGTCGACTGACCCACCTGTCAGGGCTTCCCAGTCAGATAGCACCACGGACATTTTGAACCCGCTAGACCATACCTGATTGCTTTTGGGCAGTTGCATGATTTGTGGAATTTGCATCAAAATCCCTTGTGTTTGAACTCTACCCGCACACCCTGAAGTTTCCCAAACTGCCCGGTTTGAAGGAGCGAACTTGCTTGAACTCCAGTAATGTGTTGATTTGTCCGACAAGGTCAGATGGGTTAGTAAAGAATAATCATTTGAAGTAGACGAGATGAACTAGATACAAACCTAGACAGGTTCAGTGAAATCTTCCAACTCATTTTTATTGTTGGCTGACTGGCGTGTCAACCGATCGTCACAACCAGGACAGTTACTGGGTCGTCGTTCGATGAGTCAGGCACACCAATCACATCGCTCAAGTGTGAGCACGTTTGCCTGTCCGGGGTTCAAATTCCGGCACGGCCACTGGATATGCACTGCCGATGAGCTCTAATAAGAGCGAAACTCGAGTCCAGTGCTTCCCTTTGGTGTGGACTCACAGGAATAATTACGCTAGAACAGGAGGACGACAGTTCAAACAAGAGTGGGGTGAATATGAACAAAATACTTATCCCGCAAAACCCCACAACTGCAATCATCTCTATAGCTTCGACAGTGGGCGTCGCACCTGAACGGATATTGCAAACCGAAAAGACAAGTGAAATAGCTGTCACTCAAGTGATCCTGGTGACTCCTCTAGGCGCGACTAAATATCACCTTGCCTTTCCCCATGTTTGACGCTCTTGATTCAGATTTCTTTCACGAAATATTCCATATCACGATCATATTACCTTGGCAGTTGTGGCTTATATGGTTCAATTCGACAATCTCGGTGACAACACCAAAATTTTATACCTATTGTCTAGGTTATCTGTGGGGTTCAACCATGTTTTTCAAAAGTCTTGATTACCAAAGACTTTAGCAGGTCGATTGGTTAATAAACAACGAAAATAGACGCACGTGTATAGTACCTGACCACTTTAACTGCAACTGCTCCTCTTGGGGGTATATCGGCCATTTCGGTAATTATAAAGCGGCTCGTCGTCACTCCTTGGAGGTTCATTTTCCTCATAATGAATCTAACGCAAAGAGCTACATGCCACAAAAGTTGTCACATCGACAGGAGTGTTCGGATATCCTTGTCCACCGGAAGTTTTTTGGCGTTATGTTGTCGACACGTTTGTCGTAATCAAACAAGATAACGTGAACAGCTTCCACGACCATCTCAATAGCTTGAATTCATACATCAAGTTTAGTATGGAGATAGAATCCACCTCAGGCACATTACACTTCTTGGACTGTATAACACATAAGTGTGGTGGAAAATTAAAAACTACAATCCACCAGAAACTAACAGACAGGCTGTCGAAATCGCTTGCGGTTTGGACGGAAGCTGCCCCTCCTTCCAGTAACACTACAACGCCCGATTGTTCGTCGGCGAGCTGAGTGCAGGCTCAGTACACCAGAGGCTACCGATCGATGAGTTGGCGAACCTGAATCGATTACGCCGTGTTTGGCTGTCTGTCCGCACTCGGTATTGAACTTAGCCCAGGTTGTCTGTCCGTCACTCCCCTGTAACGAACTAATAGACCGTATATCTTGGGTGGCCTGGTCCCCTACACTGCTACACTTATTCGAAGGGTGCTGAACTCAGCCAACATTCGAGTAGCTTTCCAGAAGGGGAAAACGCTTCGCTCAGTCTTGGTACGATTGAAAGATCCCCTCCCGGTCGGAAGAACTAGGGACTGCGGGTATAAAATTAACTGCAACGATTGCATTAAGGTTTACATAGGACAAACCGCCAGCGAATTGCACGCCAGAATTGGTGAACATAAAAGGAGAATAAACAAACAACAAAGGAATGCGGAAGAATGTCAAATGTTGGTCAAAGACTCATCGATGGGGATGCATGCCTTAGAAATAGAATAGACTTAGAATAGACCTGGATAATGCGGAAGTTTTAAGACGGGGACTGCGATTCACACCCCAGCCGCTGAAGTGGAAATCGCCAAACATCACAGCGTGAACAGAATCGAGGGTGTGGAGCTGACACGTGACTGTGTGCGGATGTCAATGCACGTAGAATCATTAGCAAATCAGGGGGGAGGGGGTGGAAATCCCAACCCGACCAAAGTTCAAGAGGGATCTTCACGTGAACCGAACCGGAAGAACTAGACCCTAGGCTGGACCTAAATCCACGTAGGTTCATCATCAGCCTAACATCATCATCGGCTAACCCATCCTAACACAAAAAATCCCTCGGCCGATACCCAACAGAGATTTAGTTTGACTTAGCTGATTGGTTCTCCTTCCGTCTTAAATCTCGACCAACCTGGTAACCTAGTCACTTGGCCTGACGAAGCTTTCGTGTCAAAAGTGAAACGTTGCCCAGCAATAAATCTACCGATTGTTACCAAACTTTTCCGAAAACGAGGAGTGCTTCCTCTTCGGGTGCAGTAATGTGACAGTTTTCGTCGCACCAGGAAAAAGTGTGTTCTTTCTGATCTTTCAAAATTACTTGATACTCCACACAAGCACACCCTTCGTGGTACAGTTGGCAGTTGGTTAGAACCTAGACGAAGCTTGGGGAACGATCGTGTGAAATTGAATTCCTGTCGAGTGTATAACCATGTGCATTCGCAACACGTGACATTCCACCTAACTGCTGACGGCAGACGACACCAACTCACATTCTACGCGAAGACGGTAAGCGAACTTGGTGGAACGGAAAAAAGCAGGCGAAATTCTCCGTGTGTTCAGCATGGTGACCAAGATTTGATGCGTAAACCGATGCTACACCAACATCCACTGCCATTGGAAGGGGAATAACTGAAGAACATTTGTTGGTTACGACAGAACTGTTTGAAAAATAGCGGACTTACAAAGTCGTCATGACTGGCACTTTAGAAAACCTCACTGAAAATGGGTGTTTTTCGGAGATTTCTGGTACGCGAAGCCTTCCTACCTTAAGAGAAACAACCTGTAAATATTTGCTTGCAACTTAGCTTGGTGTTGACGACAGGATTAGCTGGAATTTACCTGAATTTGCCATGTGTAGTTTATTTTATCTCCTGCACGAAGATCACTTAGTGTTCCTGTTGGAATACCATTCAAGACATCGCTGAGTTTTTCAGTGTCACTCATTAGGTCACCAACACCTGACGAATATTACAAAGGGAAGCAACTGAGTCCCCTGGCAGTGACCATCGCATATCCACAACTTGTTGTTCAACTAGGAAACAAAGTTTATGAGGATCCAGGACTAAACCCAGGTGATGAACCATAAGACAGTGAGGTAACCATAGTTTTCATCGACCCTGTGGATGGTAGTGAAACGATGCCGTCTTTATAGAACAGCCTGCTCTGGTGTCTGATGCAAAGACACGAGAATCGGATTCCTCTCCCTAAGCATCTTAGGAATTCGAACAGGACAATAGGCCACAAGGAAGTCTGGAATAACATTTGAGGCACATCGCAAAACCAGATTTACCAGCAGTTCCGTATAAGGCACAGACGTACAAAGTTAAATGTTCATGAAATACAAACGAGATGTTTTTCGCCACATCGTTTTCACTGGACGGACCATTATTGTTATGGGGAAACTTTCTTGTTTCTCCTCTCCAGTTTATGCTGTTCCGATATTAACTGGAGTGGAACAGCAATCGCGCTGTTCTCACCCCAGTTCTATTCTATTGACTTGCGTCAGTTCAGACAAACCGCTTAGAAAAGCTCCCACAACTTACATTTCCTCATGCAAGTCAGACAACAGATGCCTTGGAGAGTATAGAATCCAGTAAGATCAAGGACCATTGATGATCTTATCTAACCTGCATAAGCTTTTGTTCTCAAACTCCTGTTTGTCTAACCCAAATGAGTCGTTCCTTCCGATAAAACGCTGATTCGAGTAGCCGTTAGAAATTCTGGTTGTATCCGTCTATACAAAACGCGGATTTCACATCGAGGTTTGTAAAGTCCGGACAGAACCTTACCGCATCGTCAGAGTGAAACTTGATAAGGCAAATCATAAAATTTGGAAACTATGTCTCAAGGAAGCGCCTTAGAGTGTGCGTGTTGGAACGCATAGGACCAAGGACATTTCATTGAGCAGACGGCTTGTGTCACAGTTGAGGAGATATTCAAACGTAAACGAACCTTTCCCACACATAGTTAAACGTTTTTCGTGAAATTTTCGCTCCCACAGAACGCCATGGACGGACACCGTTTTTGACAAACCAAGATACAGTAGTCTTGTGAATTTGTTCCCCACTCCAAAAAAAGGTCTCTTCCAAAATGGCCCGATCCTTCGAACTGCATTGGATTACTGGCCGAAATGTCGCTAGCCCTCATCCTTCCCCCCAAAATGGCGGGAAATTGTTGGTAATTTTAGCCTGCGAAACAGCGGAATTTCCTCCATTAATACCCGCAGAAACAGTGTTTTTTGTAGCAATGCATACTAAACACGAGTAGCTGGCTAAATATCGAGCGAAAATACTTCTAGACTAATGGTTATTGGAGCCCATTCGTACCTACCTGAGCAAAATGGAGGAAGATGTTACAAGACAGGAGGGCACCCGGATAAGGACAGTGGGAAGAAGATTTCTGCGAAAATTCTTCTTAACAGTGGGATGGGGAGTTGAAGATCTCCGCCGAAAAGGACAAACCACTCTTGGGAATAAGGTGTTATGGCTGACTGGAAGCGACTTTGAAAAACAGTGATGAAGAGTTGCTGGTTAAGAATCTCGAACAGACAAAGCCGTTGACCGGAACGTAACATTCTTGTGAACTTGTTCAGCCTTGGTTTTATGGGCCAAAAGGCTGGATTACCAGGTAAGGACAGCGGCAGCAGTAAAATACGTTTAGCCAATGAGAATACCTAAACA